>JACCID010000370.1:0-91962 GCA_018906775.1 Sycophila sp. Sp_5
TTGTAGGAAAAAGGACGAGATAAGTAAATGCCGCGAGTGTGAGAGAAAACGAGAGAGACGCGGAGGGCCGAACGTAGTTAGCCATTTTTGACTCGTTCACTCGTTGCCCGGACAGCCTAGAAGCCAGTCGTGTTTTTGTATTTGAGCCGTTATATCGAGGAGTTTGTAGTAGAATCGTATCGGAAGTTGTGGACGAGCAGCGGATCTATTGACGCGGTGAGTGGACCGGAGAAACGGCCGTGTGGACGAGCGACAGCCAAGGAAAAGCGGTGAGTGGTGTTTCGGGCGAGGAGTGCCGCGTGCTGCCGCGAATTCGACGTGAGGCGACCGCGTATAAATTACCAGACCGGGATAAATCGTGTGCTTGCGTGTATCGTGCCGCGTGTTAGGGACACTACACAGTTGTATTCACACACATTAAATAAAGAGTATTCTGGAGTTTAATTGTTGTTCGGAGTGTTTCTTTCGAGAGAGCGAGTTGTCCGTTCGTCGCGGCGTTTTCCCCAATCGCGCCAGCTACTCAAGGGCCATTGCGCGCCCACCCACGCCTACAACTGAGCAGCCAGGAGGAAGGATTTGAAGCGACGAGGAAGACCTTTTCGGCTGGTCGGCATTCGTTGCCTGGCGCCCAACGCCGCCGCGAATTAACCGCGCGCGTTCGAATAAATAAATCGAGGCCGGCCGAAAAGTGCCAGTTTGTAGACAGGGCTTTGGGGAACCTGGGGAAGCATCCGCGGGTTTTGCCACGTCACAAAATGGCGCCCAACGTGGGGCAATAAGTAGACAGACGACGGACTCGAGTCGCAGCCATCTTGGGGAGGGACATTGAATTTTTTTTTTTCTAGACAACGTGTGTGTATTTGCGGGAGGTATTTCTCTTTTCTGTTGTGTGGTTCCCGACGAGAATAAAAAGTGTGACGCGACGTAAATTGAAAATCGTAATTGCACTCCGCCGACACACTCACCAAGTAAGTGAATTTGATTAATTGTTTTCATATATATATTTATCTCAAATATATAAATTTTGAAATTTTGTCATCGTATGTGTTTGGGCGTGCAGAGTGTGGTTGTCGGACGTATTTTTCGTTGTGTATGTAGAAGCGAGTCGGTGTGTAGAGCGAGTAAGCGTAGTGGAAATACGAGTGTGCGAGAGTGTGTGTGGGTGTTTTTCGATCTTTAAACCAAGTCCTTTCGACGAACGGGTATACAAATTGTTCGACCGGGTACTCTCTTAATTATTTTTTTTTTTGCATTTCATTTTTTTTTTCTTTGAAATTAGATCAACGTACCATCGTTCGACAAATCTCTGTAATTGACGAACGAGGGTTTAGAATAAATTTGGTGGCCGGTCGTACGAATTTCGGGATTGTCGGACTTTGTTTTTTTTTTTGTGTAGAGATTAACGGACGCAGAAATTTGAAAATTTTGCCGTTGATTTTTACTGATTCTCCCGTGTGTACCAGGCACGTTCGTTGTTCGCCAAGCCATTAATTTTATTTATATATTTGTGGTGGCCGATTGTTTTTTTTTTTAAGCATTCCAGGAAGATTGGCCATGAGAAAAAGGGAGAGAATTAATAGAATTAATAGATAGACCTCAAGAATACACAAGACGTCAAGAAATTATTTTTCCTCATTAGTTTTTTTTTTAGCCCTTTCCAGGTAGATTACGGTAATCTCCAGAGTAGCCTAAAATATTTATTTATCATTATTATAACGGCTTGGTGACAACTGCCTTGGACGAATTATTTAAAACTGAGGCCCAATTACCCGAATACCCCTTCCCCCACCGACACGTGTACCCGAGCTAACCACTTGTTCTCCGTTTGAAGATTCCGGAGAATAAAGTGACCTGTACATTTTCTTTCGCGGAGTTGCCTCGATCGACAGAATTTATTGGCCTTTTCGGTTTTTCGCGTTTTTTTTTTCTTTTTGGATTAGCTAGCCGATAGACAAATTTAAATTCACGACAAAATGACGACGAGAGGAATTTGTGAAGCATGGGTTAGAGAGCAAAGCGCACGCAACTCGGAGGTGGAACGCATCACACAGCAAGTTCGTCGTATGAATCCAGCTATGCTGATCGACCAATTAACGTCACACAGATGCAACGTCAAGGGGGACATACGCGATCTGAGGAATAGACTAATCAGATTATCCTGCCGACTAGTATTGCCGATAGAAGTACCCTGGGATGCCGAACGGGATGGAGAAGCGGAGCCGATAGTGAAGTCGTTAGAGCTGTCCCGCGTTTCGAATATAGGCGAGCAAACCGTAGTGGCTCAACATGGACCCGCGAGATTGACCATAGACCCGGTCATACTGGAACAGATGCAACGATCTTTGTATGAAGCCAGCCTCAACGGACGACCCTCCGCCGATAATCCCGGACGAGCAGAACCAGCGGTTCCCAACGCAGTGCCCAGTACGAGTCGAGAGGAGCCTCTTTTCGCGATGCAGCAGTCCACCCAGGTGTTGTATCCACCGGTAATAATGCAGGCCGCTGAGGGAAATTGGCGTAAACTCAATTGCGTATCTACTGTAAATGTACTAATTAAAGTCAATTAATACTGAAATATGTTAAGATACATTCAAATCAATTGGATATTTATAACAAATTTGTAAATTAAGATCAATTGATACACAAATTTTAATAAACTTTAATATATTAATATACTAAAGTTTATTAAAATCAATTAGATATATACAGTAATAAGTATTCATATTTAATCTGTTTTAATATAATTTGATGCTGAAAAAATGAATCCGCTTTTAATATTTGGTAAATGAATGTAAAATTAATCACCTTGTGCCAAAAATTCAATGCATTTTCTTCAAAATTCAATGCAAAGTTACATTATAACTTTGTTAATAGTACTTTAAAAGTTAGAAACACCCATAACTATCACTTTAACGCATGTATTCCTCATATTTAATGTATGCGTACATTAAATTAAAAGTACATTCACAAAAATTTCAATGTAAATTTGAATGCAGTCACATTAAATATCAAGTATAAATGCAAAAAAATTAATGTTGAAATTAATAAAATACATTTTCTGCATTTGTACTCGAAATTGAATGTGACTACATTGAAATTGTTGTGAATGTACTCGAATTTAATGTACTTCCATATTAAAATTCATGTAAACATTCATGGACCCGCGAGATTGACCATAGACCCGGTCATACTGGAACAGATGCAGCGATCCTTGTATGAAGCCAGCCTCAACGGACGACCCTCCGCCGATAATCCCGGACGAGCAGAACCAGCGGTTCCCAACGCAGTGTCCAGTACGAGTCGAGAGGAGCCTCTTTTCGCGATGCAGCAGTCCACCCAGGTGTTTGTATCCACCGGTAATAATGCAGGCCGCTGAGGGAAATTAGCGTATACGATCCACCCGGACGACGTCGCATACGGCGCAGGTCAGCAAAGTGAACCCGCCGCCACCACCTTCATCTAGGGTTGCAGCCAGCCAAGAATTCGCGCCGCATTTGTTGCCGACACCTCAGCAGGATGAGAGGGACGACGACCTAGATGTACGAGAGGATTACGCGGTAGAAGAAGAACCAGGAGTTCCAGAAGAATTAGATGCCGACGGTGAAAACGAAGAAGATGTATTGCACGAGTATACGAGGATGATGAACGCGATTGCCGAGGAAACCATATCCGCTCGGACGAGACCAACGCCTCCCCCTATGGAATCGACGCGCCGAGAGAGTCAAGGAGGAGCATTAGATGGACCGATGGGACCCGGACTAAGGCCTCTTGGGAACAGGCTCAACCGGCCGAACGTCACCGGCTCAACTCCAGCGGCACCACTAAGGCCTGCCGAGAGGATTGCGAGCCAGATGGTGGACAGCACGGGGAAAGAAGCAGATAGGAGACGACAACGATCCAGATCCTTGATTGACTCTAGCAGCGACGATGACAGCGAGGGAGACGGACCCATTCGCGTGCCCGAAACGACTACGAATATAAGACGAAAGGAGAGGCCGCAAGAAGGAGATAACTTTCAATGCTTAAAGAGGTTGCAGCAATACCAGTTAAAATTCTCTGGACTGGAAAAGGAGGTCCCGGAAGAATTTTTAGCCCGATTAGACGACTGCCGCCGGGGCTGCAATTACACCGTTAGCCATTTTCTTGATGCCCTCCCTAGCGTTTTTTCAAAGTCAGCCAGCACGTGGTAGCGGACCGTTCGAGCCGAGTTGACAACGTGGAAGGAGTTCAGTAAAGCCTTTAGGAGACAGTTCATCGGTGAATGGACTGATAGAGATGTATGGGACGAACTTCATGATAGAACGCAGGCTTAAGACGAGAAAATTTCCAATTACATCGCAGCCATTCGATTCATAATTGGACATTTTAAAAAGCAGCCTTCGTTAGATGCACAATTAGATGCCACGTACCGAGGCCTAAACCCCGAATATGAGAATTATCTAGAAGATAAAACCATAGATAGTTTCGAGGCCATGGAGAAATTGGGAAGACGATATGAAAGGAGAAGGGACTTAAACCGAAGATACAAGCCCCCCCCCCTCCTCCTGAGAAAGCCCGATTTCCCGCCGGCGCCTACTGGGGTAGGCCAAAGGTTGCGAAGGTTGCGGAGGTTCAAGAGGAGACGGAAGTGGCAGTAGAGGGAGCCACTGAGACGAACAAAAAGAAGAATGAGAAAAGTCAGAAGAAGCAGAAAGCCGAAGAGACAACGGAGGTAGCAACAGTGGGACAGAAGACAGGAGGTGCTACTGGGGCACAACCCAAAGCTACCGCGCAGCCAAGCCAGCCGGTGATGACCGGGTACACCTCACCGCCCCCGCTGACAACCACTGCAACTCCAATGACACGGATGGACTGGACACCGTCACTCCCGCCGTGGCCTCTAGCCCCGCAATGGAATCCTCAGCCAAGACCGCAGGCCCCTCCGCAGTGGAACCCACCGATGCCACAGCAGACGACACAGCCGAGCGCGTCATGGCAGCCTGGATGCTTTGCATACGGTGATCTAGGACACAGGATAGCGCAGTGTCCGACCAAGATCTGCTACCACTGTAGGACGCCGGGACACTTATCCAGAGCCTGCCCAAACAAGCAAGAATGTCAAGTTTGTGGAACGAAAGGACCAACTTTCAAGGACTGTGTCAAGTGTGCTCCGATCAGAGAAATGTTGGGAAACGGAATTGCGGGGGGACAGCCCCACCTGCCTCTCCCCGCCCAGGGCCAACAATAGTGGAAGAATCGAAGAAAGAAGAAAAGATGTTGTTTCCGAGTGCACAGCGAGGCAGAAATCCGCGTAATACTCCAACACCACTAGAGTCACGCGGGAAGGGCCCCAGCCGAGAGCACGAAGGAGAGGGATCGTCGAAGAGAATGGAGACAGAGAATTTGAAGAATTTGAAGAATTTGAAGAATTTGAGCAAATGGAAAACTTCAACCGCCTAGCCGAATGGGACCGTACTCTAGATTGGCTCCTCAGCGAACCGGACCCCCCGCCGCAAGGTAGAAAGGGAAAAAGGACAGCGAATTACATTCGCCGACCACTTTCAGTTCAGGGAGGGGGAGACGTGGAGCAAAGCTCCCCGGAAGGCAATGTGCGAATATTTGAGTTAGCCCTGGACATACCGATGGCAGCCGTGTACCAGAACAACAGGAACTTTCTGTATCTCACGTTAGGAGGCCAGAAGTATAAGGCACTTCTAGACACCGGAGCAGCAGTTTCGATTGTAGGACCACGGCTGGCCGAGAGGTATAAAGGGAAACTAGAAGAATGTCGAACGACGATTAAAGGCGTGCTAGGAGGAGTATCCAAACCGTTAGGAAACTTGCGACTTCAGATTGACATAGATGGAGAAACAGGACCATTAGACTGCCGAGCCTTAGGAGCAGTGGATCATGATATGATACTAGGCATAGACTTCTGTAATGCCTGGGATATACAGATTCAACATGCTAACGGTCTCTGGCGGGCGAAAGACGGCCCCTGGCACAAGTTTCATCACGGAGAGATCGAGGACACGGAAATAGCCGCCGAGTGTGCAGGAATATCGGAAGTGACGGATGAAGAGCGGAAGAAGATAGATGATTAAGTAGCGAAGTATGTAGACAAACCGACGGAGTATCCAGGGACTACTAACCTCATCACGCACAAGATTGACGTCCAAATAGCTCAGCCAATTAAGCAGCCGATGAGACGCATGTCACCCAAGATGCTGAAGGTAGCCCAGGAAAGGTGAAGAAGTTAGAGACCTTAGGAGTAATCGAGAGATCAATCAGCAAGTGGAGTAGTGCCCCAGTCATAATTAAGAAGTCGGACGGGTCGTACCGCTTCTGTATAGATTAGCGGGACCTGAACAAGGTCACGCGTAAGGACGCGTATCCTATCAGAGGAGTAGACGCCATCTTCGACCATATGAGAAGGGCAAAGTACATCACGAAGATTGATCTCAAGAACGCGTATTACCAAGTTCTCTTAGAAGAGTCGAGTAAGCAGTATACTGCCTTTGGAGTACAAGGTTCTGGTTTGTGGCAATTCAAGCGTATGCCATTCGGACTGACAAACGCCCCGATGACATTTCAAAGACTAATAGATTCGCTATTCGGCCCAGAGGTAGAACCACACGTGTTCGGTTACCTAGACGACATCATTATAGTAACCGAGACCTATGAAGAACACCTCCACTGGGTAGAATACGTCTTGAAGAAATTGAAGAACGCAGGACTTAACATCAACCGGGACAAGTGCGAATTCTGCTGTTCTCAAGTCAGATATCTTTGGTACATGCTGGACCATGAGGGCTTGCGGCCAGACCCCGAAAAGATCGCCCCAGTCCTGAACTATCCAACAGCCTAACAGCTTAGGCGTTTCTTGGGCATGTTAGGGTGGTAATCTAGATTCATTGACAAGGACTCAGAGATGAAGGTGCCTTTGTTGAGGTTGCTGCGTAAAGATCAGCCGTGGACTTGGGATGACGAACAGCAGGAAGCCTTCGAGAAGCTGAAGAGGGAGCTGACGGTCGCCCCAGTACTCGCTCGGCCGGATTTCACTAAGCCCTTTACGGTACAGTGCGACGCTAGTAACTTCGCCATAGGAGCTGTCTTGACTCAGGAGAAGGAGGACGGAGAACACCCGATAGTGTATGTAAGTCGAGTCTTAGCGCCGGCTGAGAAGAATTATACGACGACGGAGAAGGAATGTCTGGCCCTGCTATGGGCGATAGAGAAGTTGAGACCTTACCTTGAAGGGTACCATTTTACTGCCATTACGGACCATAGCGCGCTTCGATGGCTGCGTAGTCTAAAGACACCGACAGGAAGGCTGGCGAGGTGGGCATTGAAGATGCAGCAATGGGACTTCGATATCATTCACCGGAAGGGCGCGTTGAATCACGTCCCCGACGCCCTATCCAGAATGTACGAGGACGGAAAGCAACATAAGTATTTGCTAGTCTTCCAGGATCTCTTCATTAGATGGGTCGAGATGAAGCCGTTGAGAAAGATAGACGGAAAAGCAGTGGCCGCCGCGCTGGAAGAACTGATCCTGTTTCGATGGGAGACTCCGAAGTATTTTCTGACCGACAACGGGCGGGAATTCGTGAACAAGCATCTATTGGCCACCCTGGTCAGCTACGGGGTAAGACATGTGATGACACCGCCATACCACCCTCAAGCCAATCCAGTCGAACGAGCCAATAGGACGCTGAAGACTATCGTGCGTCAGAACCATCGAGATTGGGATGAGCATGTTCACGAGTTCCGGCATGCTATCAACACGGCCACGCAGGCGACGACAAAGGTGTCACCGGCGTTCTTGAACTACGCTCGGGAGCCGACTCCAGTTAGAAGCCTGCGTAGACGGGTTGAGGGAACGACGGAACTGCAGCCTGGTGACCCGCAGGAGTGGGTGGACAGAATGAAGAGACTTGACGCTTTTCGGGACTTGCTAAATTTATTGACGAGGCGAGGGAAAAGCAGGCAAGACAGTGCAATCGTGGTAGACGAGACGTGACGTTTTTCGTAGGGGATATGGTGTTGAGACGGGACCACCCTTTATCAAACGCGGCGTTGAAATTTTTGGCCAAACTAGCGCCAAAGTTTTCGGGACCGTTCCGCGTGGTGGGAGTCCTATCTTCCACCGTGTATGAAGTCGAAACGGAGGGCAATCGGCAGAGTGCGAAGGTACACGTGTCGGATCTCCGACGCTATATTCCCTCCCGAACTGCCCCTAACCCGTCCAAATGACTTCCCCTCCCCTTTAATTTATTTCTTTTTTTTCTTTGAATGACGAGAGTGGAGGATGACGGATGATTTTCTGTTTTTCTTTAGGTGTGCAGGATTGGTCGAGAGAGAGAGAAAGGGAGAAAGTAAGAGCGGTGTGAAGGAGTGAAGAGAGAGGAGTTGTGTGGAGAGAAAATCAGAATGAGTGGGATGGAAGCAAGACGTGAGACGCGAGGAAAGAAGGAAGTGGACGGAGAAGAGAGGACGCCGGCGCAGGTCGCCCGTGAGGTGTGGGCCAAGGGCGTGCCCCAAACGTCGCTTACTTTGCCACCGGACGCTGGGAACAGGGAGGTTGCCCCCGGCGAGGAGAAGGCCCCGGGGGAGCCAAACCCACCAGCTCCGGAAGGCACTCGACAAGGCGACGCCATGCCACCGCCTATTCCCACCGCGCCCGGAGACGAGACCAGGGACGCTCAGCCCAGGGTCCTATCCGCAGCCGAGGAAGTTGACGACCTCCTGGGACCCCTGGTCGTCTTGTCGGAGGTCGGTATGAGCGACCTCATCTCTTGGGAAGAGGTCAGCCCACCGAAGGAGGAAAAGAGTAGGCGAACGACGGACGAGAGGAAGAGGAGCGAGGAGGTAGTCCAGCCTGAGAAGTCAGGGGAAGGACAAGAAGCAGGTGCCATTGGAGGCCCGGAGAGAGCGACGGACTCGGGGACGCCCCCTGTCGAGAAGCCCCGTCAACTACGCCGGCCGAAGATGACATAGGCCGAGGAGGTAGATGAGGAGTATCCCCTGGCTAGGGCGTCCCTCCCTCGCCGAGTGGTGACCCCCGTGGTCCGAGGCGCGGATCGTCCGGTCTGCCATCCGGGGCTCGTCCCGGTCCCGTCCACCTGGACCGGCGAAGCCCTGGAGTGGGATACTCCCGAGCCGCCGAGACGAGAGGCGATCGCCACGCCACCGCGCCCGATGCTGCGGTATGACGTCGGCTTTCGCAGGCATCGGTACAATCCGCGGCGCCAACCAACGGCGGACGATTATGAGCCGTCAGGTTGGGTACGGCCACGAACGCCCAGTCCGGAGCCCGGCCCGCCAACCCAGAGCACCCGAGTGTCGGACCGTCTCACTGGGACTAAGCCGTAGAGCAGGGAAGGGCAAGGCCATCCCCCCATGAGACTGCCCTCTCCGGGATCCCTGGAGGTCGCAGTCATCGGAAAAGAGGATCCGGTAATGGGGAGACCCAAGTCTTCACCGCCAGCCGTGACCGGGAATGCGGCACACCGACGGGTGAGGCTAACGGGTGTGATTTTCGGGGATCTTACCCCCATCTTCACGGATCTCAACGTGGACCCACCCCCCCGCCGATGTTTCAATTGCTGGCAGGAGCAGCACATGATGACGGCTTGCCCCCGTCCAGCTACGCAGAACTACTGCGTAAACTGCGGGCGTCGAGGAGTTCAAGTGGAGGACTGCCCACGATGTGCCGCTGCTTACCGTCGTCGGATGTCAGAGGGACGACCGGCAGTGACTCCAGCACCGGGAAAGAGACCCCCACAGAGCCAAGCTCAGGCAGCCGAGACGACGAGAGAGAAGAGGAAGGACGAGAGACGGGAAAGGGGGGAGCCCAACGAGCAGGTTAGCGGAGCCACTGAACCGTCGGGGACAACCAAGCTCCGACGACCTCAACCGACGCGGCCCCTGTCGCCGAGGAGTAGGGTGGCCCGCCTGCCCCAGCGAGAGAAGGATTCAGCGCGGACAGAGACTTAGGGCCTCTCGGTCCCTACGCCAACCCCCCCAATAACCAGCCCGCCCCCACGGAACGACGGAGACGACGAACTGGATCGTCTTCTCGCCCGCCTCCAGGGGTTTTCGGCGGTTTATATCGAGTGGGCGATAAGGCGGAAGTTCGGAGGGTCGACGTCGCCCCCGCCAGCCCTTAAGAAGTAAGTTGCCAAGAGATAGAGAGAGAGAGAGAGAGGGGAGAAGAGACGAGAGACGACGGGAGAAGAAGCCGAGAGAAGAAGGGAGAAGAGCCGTGAGAAGATGAGGAGACGCAAGGAACGCCCTGACGTGATACACGGGAGAAAGAGAGTGTCGTGTGTTCGTGAGTTGCGATTAATGATGCATGAGAGGGATCGAAATGACTTGGTGGAGGCGTAGAATGTTGTTTTAGGTGCGGTACCGGAGGAGACATGAAGCCAGCAGAATCAGCGAGAGGTCATCGAACTAAAGTTTTTCCTTTCAGAGGCAAGATGAAAGGAGGCATGCGGAACGGTGGAACCGGTACAATGGCGAGAGGCTAGTCGAATCAAGATGTTGCGTGTGGCTCGGGGTGATTTTGGGAGGCCGAGAAAGTAGAACTGTTTAGGTTCTAGTTTCTCTTCCTCGGACTTGTCTAGCGGCGATTTATTTTTGAATCTATTGTAGTAGCGTGCTTGCTGGTGTCGCTCGGTATCCCACGTTGCCAGAGTATAGGCGGCTTGGCCTTTGTAGTGGTGTTCAACGGTCCACTGACGGTGTCCCGTTTAGGATGGGGGAGTTTGTGACGGATATTTCTTTTGCGTTTGTCGACTCCGGGTAACGAGGCCACGCCGAGCAAACACGCAAGCCCGCCGCGATTATTTTCTTTGAATTAACACTTACGTCGCGACGTCCCTTTTGAGGTACACCGGCACTCCCGTACACGACAGCCCTACTTGTCATCAAACGCAGAAAGAGAGAGAGACAGCGCACAACGACGACGACGACGCCAGCGACGCAGAAGAGCCGCGGCGACGGCGAAGACACACACACAATACCGACACTATACACACAAATCGAGCGAGACGCGAGGAGTCGGCGAAACACCGGTGTCGAGGCGAGCCACCGCGCACGTGGCTGTCAGGCGAGAGCGCGGTAATAGGGAGCGCCTCGTGTTGGCAGGCGGCGCTCTCGAGCCACGAGTGCGAGAGAGAAGGAGCGTGCGGCGTGAACGTTCGCGAGCGGGAAGGCGAGCCAGGGCCGTATTATGGACCCGGGACTGGCACATCTTTTTATAGATGGCCTGCCGATCTCGCACCGCGCGTGGGTGGCGATGACGTCACGCGAGCCGCCACCATTTTAGACTTGACTAACGAGACTTGACGCACACGTCGACCTCCTTTATCGGCCAGATCGCCGATCGCGTGTAAATGGACCGGAAGAAGAAGGGCCGACGCGACACCTCCCGCTCTTTATGATTAATTAGTCGTAGAAAAGGACGAGATAAGTAAATGCCGCGAGTGTGAGAGAGAACGAGAGAGACGCGGAGGGCCGAACGTAGTTAGCCATTTTTGACTCGTTCACTCGTTGCCCGGACAGCCTAGAAGCCAGTCGTGTTTTTGTATTTGAGCCGTTATATCGAGGAGTTTGTAGTAGAATCGTATCGGAAGTTGTGGACGAGCAGCGGATCTATTGACGCGGTGAGTGGACCGGAAAAACGGCCGTGTGGATGAGCGACAGCCAAGGAAAAGCGGTGAGTGGTGTTTCGGGCGAGGAGTGGCGCGTGCTGCCGCGAATTCGACGTGAGGCGACCGCGTATAAATAACCAGACCGGGATAAATCGTGTGCTTGCGTGTATCGTGCCGCGTGTTAGGGACACTACACAGTTGTATTCACACACATTAAATAAAGAGTATTCTGGAGTTTAATTGTTGTTCGGAGTGTTTCTTTCGAGAGAGCGAGTTGTCCGTTCGTCGCGGCGTTTTCCCCAATCGCGCCAGCTACTCAAGGGCCATTGCGCGCCCACCCACGCCTACAACTGAGCAGCCAGGAGGAAGGATTTGAAGCGACGAGGAAGACCTTTTCGGCTGGTCGGCATTCGTTGCCTGGCGCCCAACGACGCCGCGAATTAACCGCGCGCGTTCGAATAAATAAATCGAGGCCGGCCGAAAAGTGCCAATTTGTAGACAGGGCTTTGGGGAACCTGGGGAAGCTTCCGCGGGTTTTGCCACGTCACAATGTGAATATTGACCATTTAATAATTTTAGTTTGCTTAATTTGATTAACAAGAATACATTCACAACAATTTCAATGTATTTGAATGTATTCGCATTAAATTTCAAGGATAAATGCTGATAATTTAATATCAAAATGAATAAAATAACAAATTTTGTACAATAATTATTGTTTAATAATAACAGCTTTTTCTCATATAATGCTGAAACCGAATACGGCGGATTTTCGAATTCGTGTTAAGTGTAAAATAAATGTAATATACTAACAAGGAACTCGTGGTCAAGCGAACTAGTTGTTGGACTCTGAATCGGAAGGTCCCAGGTTCGAATCTCATCGAAAGAAAAGTTTTTTCATTTAAGGGGATGCCGATCTTAACATATAATATTATTGTACATTGGTATCATCAATTTAAAATACATTATAATATAATTAAGATATATAACTTTAAATCTATATAAAATAAAATTTGAAGTATAAAAATTGTTCATTGAAGAATATATATGGTCTTAGGAGTTAAACTTGTACACGGAAGGTTCAAATTCAAATCCTATAATTTTTTTTTTAAATTCAAACAAAGCATTTGAATTTTAATGTTATAAGTGCATTAAATTCAATGTACATTTACATTAATTTCTAAGCATATCTTTTTAGCAGTGTAACTTGAAAATTAATGTACAGGTAAATAAATTAATGTTCCGAAAGAATTTGGTTCCAGTAATTTTACATTAAATTTCAAGTAGATATTTTTAACAGTGTATATTCAATTTTGAATTAAATCTTATTGAATTGTAATTAATATCAATTAATTTTAATACTTTTTAAAATGCGATTCTGTGTAATTAGCATTCATACACATTGACATTAATTAAAATGTCATTTAATTGAATTCATTTTGTTTCAATTTTAATTCCATTTTAATTCAATTTAATTTTTTTAATTAGAACATTTTTGGAATTCATAAATCCATTTCAATACTAGAAATCGCGATTAAGATTCAGCATTGAAATTTTCATTAAAAAAAATTGCCTATTTTTAATCCTTTTTAATCCCGCTTTTCTAGCAAGGATATTTATTTATTATTAACATACATGTTATTAGGCAGTACGATTTTACTGCAGAAACTTAGGAATTTACTTTTGGTAATACAATTGCAATATTAATAACTTAATACATTTTTTGTATAGTATTACATAACTTTTCATTTTTTCATAATCAAAGCAATTTTTTGAAAAAATTGCTCTTTAATAACCCTCCGGACTCCAAATTCTCAACTGTGGGTGTACATCAACATAATTTTATGAAACTGTCTTTGAAGATTTTGGAAAACTAATAAATTAATTACTTAATATATATTTAATATTAAAAATTAATATCACAGGATTTTTTTTCTTATTAACGTAATTATAAGTATTCCGTTTAAATTAAATATCTATCCTATTTTTTTAATAGCTGTATAGCCTTGTTTATGTCTTCCGATAAGTAGTGATTTTTCTTCGCTACAAGCGCATCTAATTTTTTACCTTTCGGAATGCCAGCGTCGGAATGGTA
Organism: Sycophila sp. Sp_5; assembly: GCA_018906775.1. Taxonomy (NCBI): domain Eukaryota; kingdom Metazoa; phylum Arthropoda; class Insecta; order Hymenoptera; family Eurytomidae; genus Sycophila; species Sycophila sp. Sp_5. The sequence continues at coordinate 13,735 of JACCID010000370.1, forward strand.
ATATATCAAACATCCTAAAAAAAATATAATTTGTAAAATTATGTTTAAATATTTTTATAGCATTCTAATCTCAAAATGGCGACTTTTATGCTAATTTTGGGTCCGTTTGCTATAAAATATACTGATGCTGAAGTGATTATTCAGCTCGTTCGACTTCTAAAACTCGCTTCGCTCAAATAAAAACCGTCGATCAAGTTAAATTTTTGTCTTTGGCACCCGTATCGTAGTAGATTATTAAAATAATTTAAAGGTCCTTACTTTCTAATGTTTTACTTTTGACGGGGCTAATAACTTTTCTTTTGTGAATGCCTTTTGGCATCTTACATTTTTCAGAGTCGACCACAGAACGTTTAGCCACCTTCTCCTGATAACTGTGCATTTCTCGAAAAAGTTTTTTAATGAAAAGGCTGGCGTTTAATTTTTCATAATTTTTCCAATCCTCATACGGAATTTTAAAATCCTTATTCAGATATATCATCAATTTCTAGAATACAAAAAGAATTTCTTTTATAATAACTATGGGTATAAATTATTCTTTCAAATAAATAAAGGGTCTAGCCTAAAAAATAGTTAAATCTAATGTCATTCGATTGCATACACTGTAAAAAATCCCAAATGAAAATTACAATAGCGTTAGCGATTTTACGCTAGTGCTAGTAATTTTACGGTGTGAATTACAACGATAAATCATGTAAAAATACAATGTGCTAGTACTTCTACGTTGACAGTAGCAATTTTACTACTACAATTTTATTTTTGCTACAGTTAATGTAAGTCGCATTATTACTCGCATTCAATGTCGAGCGCCCATGCTCAAGGCTCTACTGCCTGGGCAACGAACACTTCGATTTGGGAATTCCTCACGTCTAGACGTCGAGAGTCCAGACGTTAAGAGTCACCTCTTAACGTCTGGAAGTTAAAGTTTACTAAATTAGATTATTTAAACATTGAAAATTATGTACAGGCTATTTATTATTTTATTAATTATTATTTAAAATATTAAACAACGATGTTGAATTTAATCAAATTATATTTTAATAAAACTTTGGTTAGAAAATATTAGTTTTTCCATGTATCTCAGACGAAATTGATGATACGTATGAAAGTAGTGATGAAGAGTATTTGGAAGAAAATTTTAACGAAAATTCGGAAAACCATTTTAATAACTTTGCCCACTTGACAGAAATATTAAATAGTGATGAATATAATGAAACCTGCGAATTTAATTGTAAATAAGGCAGAAATATTGTTTGCTATTCTGAAATATGCAGCTACGTATTCTTTACCAAATTCAGCCTTTGCAGATTTATGTAAGATGATTAATAGCTTTGTAGATATAAATATTATTCCAGATACAGATAAGTTGTTTTATCCTGAGAAAGGTAAGCAGTATCATGCGGTATGCCCAACTTGTAAGACGTACATAGGTGTATTGACAAGAGTAAGCGGGCCAATTACCGCAATGTTTGCGAAGTCGATATTAATTGAAAAGACCCTCCTTATCGCGATTTTTTTGTAACATTAGATGACAACTTCGAAATCTCATTGAAAACAATAGTAACTATTATACATCTGTTACATTAAATAAAGACGACAGTGTCACTGATTGGACAGATATTTATGATGGAGAAAATTACAAAAAGTTTATTGGTCAATTACCTCAAAATAAAAAAATTGTTACGCAAAAGTCTCTTTTAACAGTGATGGATCACCAACATTTAAAAGTAGTAAATTCTCTGTATGGCCCATTCATATTATGCTGAATGAATTACCTGTCAACGTACGTAACCAGAATACAATAGTGTACGCACTTTGGTTTGGTCACTATAAGCCTGACATGGTTTATTTTCTGCGTTCTTTTGTAAATAATATGAATGATTTATCGGAGCATGGAATAAAATGTAAGATAAATGATGAAGAAAATAATATTTATATATATGCCATTTGCTGCTGTGTAGACTCTGTGGCAAGGGCACCAATGCAAGGAACTACCCAATTTAATGGATATTATGGGTGCAACTGGTGCCTGCATAAAGGGGAAAGAGTTGTACATGATACTGGTAGTGCCAGTATACGTTGCCAGATGAAATACCTGCAAGAAGAACCGCTGCAGAAATTTTGCGTCAAATGCAAATTGCCGTTGATTCTGGAGTTTCCGTATTTGGGGTGAAGAAACCGACTCCATTAATAAACTTAAACCATTTTGATATAATAGACGGTTTCGTTCCTGATTCAATGCATTCCATAGATTTGGGTGTAGTAAAACAGTTCACCGAATACTGGCTAAATTCAACAAACGAAAACTATTCGATTCCGAAATATTTGATAGATGACATCGATGAACAAATAAAATCATTCAAAGTTCCTACTTAACTGATGCGTTTAATACGATCGATCAAAGATAGAAAATATTGGAAATGTAAAGAATGGTCCAACTCCTCTATTATAGTTTACCTATTCTTCAACAATTTGCTTTTTTTAAACTTTATGAATTTGTTGCTTACACAGAATATTATTACGGAAAGGATGCTATGACATTTAACGTACATCAGCTTCTTCATTTACCACAATCTGTCGCTGATTGGGGTCCTTTATAGTCCCCCATTTCGGATATCCATTTGAATCTGATAATGGCCAAATAGTGAGAAGTATTCATGCAGCCAAAGTGGTTCTTAGTCAATTATGTCGTAATATTTCGTTTAAACAAAGCCTCCTGATGTTACAAATGCATGTTGCAGTTAAAGAGTATTCACCAGTGAACGATTATGGTTACTATTTAGATCATAGAGTTACGAATAAGACTGCACGATTTGGTTCCTTAAGATATTTCGGGAAACCTATTAAAATTAATGAAATCATTTCAAATCAGTACAATTTGTCAATGTATCAAACACAGGCTTATAAAAAGTTAGTGTAAAATAAGTGCTCCTTTATGCGTTGCAAAAAATTATTGTGCAGGTCTAATAATTCATTTGCTTGTTTAAAGAATGGTAATTTTATCCAAATTGAGCAATTTATTGTCGACGTAGATCGTAATGCACACTTAACTGTATACAGGCAAGTAGAGACCGTAAACACTATGAACAACATTGACAGTATTAAAAAGAAGATACAAATTAAGCAAGAAATTCAAGCAATGCCAACAGAAGAATTAAATAAATTATATATTTTTATGCAGGTTGCTTCGAATCAATATATTGCGGCAATTCCAAACATGTATTGGCATCAGTAGGATCTTTAGTAACTTTGTATATTTGTAAACAAATTGTAAAAATAAACGCTATTTCTATTGTGTTCATTATCACTACTCATAAATATTTTACGAATAAATAAAATATTTTTCGGCCTAGCGGGAGGAAACCATAACCTTTCCTCCCGGCGCCCGATCGAAAAGGTTACAATTTCCGCCTCGCTAGGCCGAAAAATAGTATAAGCAACATGGGAAGTAAAAAAGAATGTCTCAGATCCCACGTTTGTCACCCTCGCCTACGGCTCGGGTGCCAATTTACGTGCGATCTAAGACCATTTCTATTTTACCTCCCTTGTTACGTAACACACTATTATACGAATTAACTATTAAAGTTAAAATCCAATTTTTACATCCTGGTTTCATACAATTTTTAAACTATATTCCTGCAAACCGTTTAAATATATAATATATTATGATCGAAAATAACACTACTTATGATTTCATTGAAATTTATCTGGAAAATCCACCTAGAAAATGTACCTGCAAATCCACATGGAAATTCACTCAAATTCCATTAAAAATCATCAAGAAAGTTCACTTGGAAATCCACCTGGATTTTATTAAAAACATTTAAAAAATCCATCTGGAATCCACATGGAAAATCTACACAGAAATACACATGGAAATCCATCTGGAAATCCGCACCTGGAAATCCATCTGGATTTTATTGAAAACTATCTACAAAATTTGCCTGGAAATCAATCTGGATTTTATTTAAAACATTGAGAAAATCCACCTGGAATCCACATAGAAAATCTACCCAGAGAAACTCACATGGAAATCCACATGGAAAATCCACATGGAATTCCACCTGGATATTTTCAACAGGGCGAATTTGGTTATGACCGAACTAGAATACATAGTCGGACCAGAACCAATGCTTGTCAAGTCACTTTGAAACGAATAGGATGCTGCATCAATGATTTAATCCCCCACTGGTTTTTTCCCTACTTTTCATATTTTAATGGAATATGAATTCAAACTGTTTTGGCGCTGGACCGGAAGTATCGAATAGGACCCCTGCTAAAAATAGTCGATTGAAATCAATTAAAGAAATTTCAATTGCTTTCAAATGTAGAGCTTAATTGGACAAATGACCATTCAAATCTATTTAAATGAAAATGGTATATTACCATGCAATTAAAGTATATTGAAAAATTTTATGAAAGTACATTGAATGCAATTGAAATTAAAGCATAATTAATTGATTTCAATAAACTTTTATAAATCAAGTTCTATTGCTTCCAATAGAATATTCATAGAAGTTTGTGTAAGTGCAATTGGGGTCGATTAAAATACAATTAAATTTAATACATTTTAATGAACATGAATGGAAAAAGTTGACTCGTTCACATTTAAGTGAATTAAATTTAATTTTATAATAATTACATTTAATTAAAGATTATATGTTAAAAAACAATTTTTTTTTATTGTATTAATTTTAAATTAAATACAAGTTAAATATAACAAATTATATTCTAATAATATACTTTTTTGAGATCTGTTTTTTAAATATTTACTTGATACATATAAGAATTTTAAAGATTATAAGATTATAAGATCCATATAAGAGTTTTAAATGAATTTTTCAAGTGTTTTTAACTTGTCTAATGCCACTAATAATGAATAGCGAAAAAAAAAATTTTGGACCGACAGTTAATTTCTATTTACTTCACTCATTGCGCAAGGATAAATAAAAAAAGAATTTTCTCGACTCGAATAATGTTTCATCACTGTCATAATGTTTCTCTTTGGCTTCTTGTATTTTCTTCTCTTTTGCATTATCACTTACAATATTCTTTGTCTCCTTTAGCTTTTCTTCCTCTTTTTAAAATTAATAACAATTTCTTCAATAAAACCTTTTCCTGCAGTAGATCAAATAGATGAAATTGAAAGTGAAAATTGTAATAAGTACATCACTGCACTTATACAAGAAGTTAAGTGCAAAATAATTAATATTAAATTTAATAATTTAAGTTATTTATGTTCTTTACCCAATAGAATCAAAATTCAATAAATTTTATTCGAAATCTGTATAATTAATTTAATCGGAATAAATTATTTTTATATTATTAAATTGCTTTTATTATTCAAAGATTAGTTTAATAGTCCGCTTCCAATTCACGCTACACTAAAAACACCTCCCACATAGCATGAAATATTTCTACAAGGTTTCTACAAGGTTTCTTTGCCAGGTTTGAAACCTTGCAGAACCATTTCGTTGTAAGGTTTTTGAAATATTGATATGTCCGCGCCAGAATCCTACAGAAATATTTCAATGAAATATTTCTAATATATTTCCGGGAAATATTTCTAGAAATGTTTTAGAAATGTTTTTAAAACATTTTTATGAAATATTTAGCAGTAGTATAAAAGATGCATAAAATATTGTTAAAATCTTTTAGAAACATTATTAGGAATAATTGAAAAAAACCTTGCAGAAATATTTCAATGAAATGTTTCATACATATTTTCAGGAACTATATTTTAGTTATATAATTAATTGCAATTTCGCTTAATATTATGTCGTGCCTGCGTGCACGTAACGTTATTTCGAAACTTCAAAATTCAAATTACTCTACTTTAATGATGGTAGTTACCTTACACCTTATACACGGCTCAAGTTTTAATTAAATTTTTCTAATGTCTATAAAGCGGGGAGGACAAAAAATGTTTAATTAAATTTTCTTATTTTAATACAATAACCGAATTATCGCTTTGAACTCCACGGGATAGATCGATAGCAAAATGACGCCACTAAAAACAGTCGCAACAAAAAGAAAAATGTCAATTTCCAGAAATTTCGTTATTCCAGCGACGGTCACCCTGAACCCGTCGAACTAGGATGGAATCAGAATTTATTGCTTAATGATGGTCTCCCTATTGAAAAATCTCACGTAGAACTTACGCAAGATTTTTCAATAGGGCTCTAATTAAGAGATACGATTACGCCTTGGGACGAGTTAAGTAAGCGACTCAGTAGGTGTCCTCGATCGGAATAATAAAATTCCTCCAGTCGTATTCCTATGCGCGCGCGGGGGTACATACATACATATACAAACCAGCGCATAGGCGAAAAAAATCGACCGCCTCGCCTTCTTTTTCCTATAGTTCCTGAATTTAGGATATATATTTTCAGGAAGGTTTTTTTCCAGTTTTTAGTAAGGTTTCCATAATATTTTTAGTTGTCAAAAATAACCTGGAAATAATTGTAAAAGGTTCCTAAGGTTTTAATAACATATTTTAAGAAAGATTTCCAAAATCTTTAATGGAATATTTCTTGTAGTGTTTCTGCCAGCTTCCAGCAAGGTTTCTTGTACATGTTTAATTCTCGTAAATAACCTTTTATTGAAATAATTTTAAAAGGTTCCTAAAAGGTTTCAGGAGAATATTTCATGAAAGATTTCCAAAAGTTTTAATGAAATATTTCTTGATTTAGCAAGATTTTTACGATATGTTTAATTGCCGAAATGAACCTTTTATTAAAAGAATTCTAGAAGGTCTCTAAAACGTTTCAATGAAATATTCCATAAAAGATTTCAGAATCCTTTCATGATATATTTCATGATAGGTTTCTGCTAATTATCAGCAAAGTTTTGTGGGTATGTTTAATTGTCGAAAATAACCTTTAATTGGAATTATTCTACAAGGTTTCCGAAAAGTTTCTCTGATATGTTTTATGTAATATGTCTGAAACCTTTCATGAAACATTTCTTGAATGGTTTTAGTAACTTTTATAAAACATTTTCAAGAATCTTTAAAGAGAATGCTTGTGAAAAGGTTTCGGCCATCTTTTAAGTAATATTTCTTGAAATTTGATGACGAGCTTTTTGTGAAATATTTTTTGAAATATTTTTGCAACGTTTCTGCTTCGTTTCCTTGAAAGGTTTCATATTTTCTAAAAAAAAAATTAGTAGAACCTTTTTAAAATGTTTCTGAAAGGTTTCGAGAAATATTTCTGTGAAATGTTTTTCCAAAGTTTAGATAAGTTGCAGGCAGGGTTTCAGTAAGATTTTTCGGAAACCTTACTTTGAATCTTTCTGAGAAATATTTCATGGTATGTGGGAAGTGACTAGCAAGTGCAAATATATAATAATTAATAGTAATATAAGTGAATTCAAGACTAAGAGAAAATGTAATATTCTTTGACTCAAAATCTTAATTCGTTTACAATTATTTGTCTTGACCAGACAATATTTTCCCTTCGAGTCATGTATTCCTTTTTATAATTTGTCAAGTGACTTTATTTTAGATACTTCCCATACAACACAGATATGTTGCAACAATATCACACAAATATTGAAATATTAATTTGGAATATTGCCTCGAGTGTCACAGCAATATTTCTTTCATATTCTGGCAATATTTAATGTCCGCGACACTTTCATCACAGCAATATTGTTAAATGATGTTTCTATAATATTGCAGTAATATTGTTATTGAAATTGTACAAATATTCCATGGATACCTGTATAATTTTTATACTACCAATTTGATTAATTATACTATAATTTATTTTAAATTAATAATACAAATACAAATATATTAAGGTCGGCATCCCCTTAAATGAAAAAAACTTTTCTTTCGATGAGATTTGAACCTGCGACCTTCCGATTATGAGTCCAACACCTAATCCACTTGACTACGAATCCTTGATTGTATATTATATTATTATTTCGCACTTAAGACAAATGCGCAAAATCTGTCGTATTGAGTTTGAGCATTATATGAGAAAAAAAGCATTTATTATTAAACAATAATTATTGTACAAAATTTATTATTTAATTCATTTTTGCATTAGATTTTCAGGATTTTTACTTGAAACTTAATGCGATTACGTTAAATACTGTAACGGGGTTGCCTGTGACCTACTATCTCGCGGAGGAGACCTTCCTCCGCAAGATTGGTGCAATGGGGCACGTACGAGTGCCCCTCGAGGTCCTTACCTCGGGGTGCGCGCGAGCACCCGACGGCGAACGCACGTCGCCGCGGCCCGTGTACAACGCGAGAGTACGCCTGTACTCTCGCTTTTCGTGCTTGCGTGCTGCAAAATGGCCGCCGCTCCCGCGCGCCACGGCCTAACTCTAATTCTCACCGCGAATGCTCGCGACGGCGCGCAGATACACGATAGTACCTCGCGTCACACCCTCCTCCCAGACGCCGTTAAGCCACGTCTTTATGGCCTCTGCTACTCTTCGCGAGCCAATCCTCTACAGGTTAGGGATTAAGGGATGAGGAGAGGTAAATAAGTTCAACACGAACTCCGTTGTTGTCTTGTAAATTAAGGGCGCAAAGCCTTTATTTTGGCCCTTAATTTTACAATGGGGGGCAAAACGGGGCCCGGCACGGCTCGCCTAGTGGTATCTTCTTTGGTTGATATACCACCCGTGCCGGTCCCGTTTCGGAAATTGATTTGCGTGGAGCACGCCTGGCTCCGCGCACACCGAGCAGAAGAATCGGCCCGGGTATAGCTCGAAGAGCTCCCGGCGCCGATTCTCCTTCGCGTCCTTCTCGACGCGGGCGCGCAAGGCCGCCTGCTGCCGCTTGTGGTCGGCGTCTTCTTGCCGACGGCGGCGGATCCGCTCTTGGTGGGCTTCCTCGAGGCGCCGCTGTTCCTCCTGGAACTGCCTCTGGCGGGCCTCCTTTGCGGCTCGAAGGCGCTCCGCCTCCGCCCTCCTGTTTTCTCGCGCCAGGAATTCGTCGTCGTACGCGCCGCGGGAGGCTCCGATGCCGGCCCGCTGCGCGTACACTTCAGAGAGGACTGGGGAGTTCCGCACCTCCGCCAGTGCCTCCTCCTCCACCGTCTTCTCGAACTCGAGGATCTCCCTGTGAGCATCCTCGAGTTCGCCTACGATCCACACGTAGGTGCGGATTTTGGAGATGAGGCAGGGCCTGCCTCAACTCCTCCCACAGCTGAATCGCCGTCAGCGGCCGTTGATAGGGAAGGGCAGTCCTCTTGGTGCCCTCCTTCCCAACCGCTGGGGCCGCTCTGGTTGCCGCCGAGCGTACCACGTCCCCTGGTTCCGGGGCGTGGGGCGGTTGCAACGACCGAGTAGCCTCCGGGCTACCCGCGTCGTCGGGGGTGTTGGTGGCCTCCTGGCCACTCACGTCGCTGCTGTCCTGGGCGGCCTCCTGGCCCCTCACCTCGTCGGTGTCGCGGGCGAGCTTGGTCGCTCGCTGCGGGCGAAACGGCCTCGCCGCTTCCCTCCTTGTCACGGGCGCCCTCCTCGTCGCTCGTGTTCGGCCCCGGTGGGCTTGGCGGGGATTGGGGCCTCTCCCCAATCTCCTCCGCCCCCTCGGGGGTCCCCTCCAGGGTGCCCCCAACCGGTGCCTCGATGAACCCCTGGTCCGCCGCATCCTTGAGGAGGAGTCGGGCGACTCCTTCTTCTATTTTGGGTTGCTCCATCTAGGAAAGGGACAGAAAGAAGTAAAGTATTTTGAGGAATGGCTCTCAGAGTTGGTTCTCTCCTATCAACCGTGTTTCCGTCGCGTCTTACGTTTTGGCCTCCCTGGCCTTATTTTTAGAACCGGGTGGATGACCCGGTCCTCGCTTTCCCGTCACGCTTCTCGCTTGCGTGACGGCGTAGGACGCTTTACGCGGGCGTCCGCGTTTCCGCTTTACAGGTTTTTCCTCAGCCTGGGCGCTCCCAGCCTGGGACGCTTGCCCGCTGGCACCGCTCTTCATCTCATCAGCCTCTGCTGATGGAGTCGTGGGCGCATCCACACGACTCCCGCCTTCCCCCGGAGTTCGGGCGCTGGTTTCGACGTCCTCTTCTTCAGCAGGAACGTCTGCGCCGGCGATGTACGGCTTAATCTGTTCTGAGTGGATCGGACCCACTGTCCGTCCACTTTGGTCACGCAACGCGTAAGTGTTGCTGCCCAAGATTTCCGTAACTTCGTACGGACCGGCAAACTTCGGAGCTAGCTTCCCAGCTACTCCTTTTGCCACATTGGAAAGGACTTTGTTCCTTTTCCAAACAAGGTCTCCGACTTTGAAACTCGCTTCGCGTCGTCCCGCGTTGTAGTAACGCGCCTGCCGATCTCGTTCCCTGTCGGAACTCTCCGCTGCCATGTCGTGGACTTTGGAGAGATTTTTCATTCGAAGAGCCCATTCTTCTCGAGCCTCTTCTTCGTACTGTTTTAGTATTTCAAGCATCTGCTTGCCATACTCCGAGTCTAAGGGATTCGGATGCCTGCCGTAGACGAGCAATGCAGGTGTCATTCCTGTGGCGCTACTTTTGGAGTTATTGAACGCATGGACGAGTTCTGTGAGATGCTTGTCCCAGTGATCTTGGTCATCTTGGATGAAAGCCATGATCATCTGCTTCATCGTTCGGTTAACCCTTTCAACCGGATTAGCCTGCGGATGGTACGGGGGCGTCGTTTCGTGACGTATCCCCTTGGTGTTCAAAAAACCGTCGATCGTTCGGTTTTTGAACTCTGTCCCGTTATCGGAGAGGAAGACTTCGGGTGTTCCAAACCGGAGACAGATGCGTTCCGTGAATTCCGCTAGTACGGCTTCGTCTGTGGCGCGGCGAAGCGGAATTACTTCCACCCACCGTGTGAATAAATCCTGGAAGACTAGGATGTATTCGTACCCTTTGCTCGTCTTGGGTAGCGGGCCCATAATGTCGCCTGCGACATATTGCCAGGATCGTTCGATAACCCTGCGGCCCATGAGTCCCGTCGGCGGCCTTTGCTCAGCCTTTATCTGCTGGCAGGTCTGGCATTGCCGCACGTAATTGGCGATGCACGCATCCAAGAGTGGCCAATAATACTGACGAGAGACCAGTGCGAGAGACTTCTCTCGCCCCAAGTGTCCTGCTGTGGGGCTATCATGACGCTCTTTCATGATGTCCACTTGCTTTTCTTGAGGAACGACGAGCTTCCAAGCCTCGTCGTCTTCCCCCAGGATTCCTTGCATAAGTTGGTAGGAGGTTATAGTAGAACAGGCTTTCTTCAGTTGTTGGAGGTACCACTCATCCTGGGAATTTTCTGTCCATGAGACACCTGCCACTGGTGTCTCCTCGCCCTCCTCCTCGTACATTCGAGAAAGGGCGTCTGGGACATTGTTGAGCGCGCCTTTTCTGTGCTCAACAGTGAATTGGTGGCCTTGCAGCTCCAAGGCCCAACGCGCTAATCGCCCTGTCGGACCACTCAGTGTGCGCAGCCAACGCAAACAGCTGTGGTCCGTGACTGCGCGGAATGCGTAGCTTTCTATGTATGGGCGAAAATTCTTTATCGCCCATACTACAGCGAGACACTCTCTTTCTGTCACGCTGTAGTTCCTCTGGGCAGTTGAGAGGACGCGGCTGGCGAACTCCAGTGCTCGCTCCTTGCCGTCTTTAAACTGAAGTAGAACCGCTCCGATTTCCGAGTCGCTTGCATCCGTTTGCACAACAAACTCGTTGTTGAAGTCAGGGCGTTGCAAGACTGGTGCGGAGGCTATGAGAGCCTTTATCCGCTCGAATGCGGAGTGTTGTACTTCAGTCCACTCAAACTTACGCTCCTTCTTCGTTAGTTGCGTAAGTGGTTTGGCAATCGTGGCGAGGTTGTTCAGGAACCTCCTGTACCACGATGCCATGCCTAAGAAGCGTAGGCGGCCTAAGATTTTGCGAAGGTGTTCGAGATGCTCCTCGAACGTTTTCGACATTATGACGACGTCATCCAGATATGCGCATGCGTAGTCTTCACAATCTGGAGTGACGACCATGTCGATTAGGCGCTGGAAAGAAGCTCCTGCGTCTTCCAGGCCAAAAGGCATTCTCTTGTACTAGAAGTGGCCCATTCCCGGCACAGAGAAAGCCGTTATCTTTCTGGACGTCTCGTCCAGAGATACTTAATGGTACGCGTTGCTAACGTCTAACGTTGTGCAAAACTTTGCCGCTTTGGCCTTGCGGAAAGCCGCGTCCATCTGTTTTGCCGGATATCCGTCCGGCGAAACCTTGAGTGTATTGACTTTTCGATAGTCGGCGATTTCTTGCCGACCTATCCCGGCTATCGGAGCATCGGGCTTCTCCTGTGTGTCCGGTGTTGCGGCGTCCGTTGCTGCAACTTTTACTGGCAAGACGTCCCTGTCTTCCCGCTCTGCGGTTTGTATGCTGTTTCTGGCATCACCGCCTTAGTTGGAGGGATTGGCGTCCTGTCGCCCTTTTCCTTATCTAGGATATATTCCGCTTTCACGCACTGATCAACTAGATCATCTGTGCTATTGCAGCTTTCTATCCTGACTATCCTTTTGATTTCTAGTAGAAGGTTCATGTAAACCTTCTCGATTTCTTGAGGCTTTGTCATCCTCGGGGATACCTCACATAGCATGCTCTCCATGCATGTCACATAATGGCTGCTGGTTTCCCCACTTTGCTGGAAACGACGCCTGATGTCTTCTCTTAGGCCCTCTTGCCTATCATGGGCGCAGCCCCATCTGCGCCAGGTGGCTCGACAAAAGTCTGACCATGTTCTCCAGTCGCTGCTGTGGTTCCGGTACCACATACTTGTGACGTCTTTTAGGACGCACGGGAGCGACGCCAGCATGTCGCTCCCGTTAAGTTTAGCCGCTCGGGCATTGTACACAAAGCTTTTAAGGAAAGACTCCACGTCTTCTCCTTGTTTAGCCGAGAACGTAACGCTCCATCGGCTAACTATTCGGCTGGGGTCCTCGTGACCTCTGCCTGTGCGATTTGATTCGCTTGTGGAAGGACCGATGTGCTCTCTCGTCCTTCCGTTCGTGAAATCAGTCCACGTTCTGATTTCACGCGGCGGGATTCGCCGTTGCGCGTTCGGAATGGTGTGCATGCCATTCAGTGTTTCGTTGATTCCAGGCTCGTTTATCGTGTACGTTTCTTGGAATCCGACGCGTGGTGTCGATTGCGATGGATTTATGTGCTCCGTTCGCATGTCGACATGCCGGCCGTCAATTCCCGTGCTTGACATTGTCGACCGTTGCTGGTCTCTTTCGCGGGCCAGCTGATCGACTCTCAACGTGAGAGCCGTCAATGTCCTCGCTTGTGTGACACTTGTGTTCAACAAGTTGTCGTATTTCCGTTCGATTGCTCGAACGGCTTGCTGGATCTCTCGTAGCAGAGATTCCACTTTCGATGTCTGATCTTGTGATGACTGACTGTCGTCGTCAGTCTCGCTATCTTGGCTCTTTTCTCGTTCTAGCCTTGATGGCGGTGTGCGACTTGGCTCCCTGTTGCCAACTACTTTGTCGCCTTTAGAATGGTAAGTTATGCTATTCTGATAAATTGAGAGGGGGTAAGGATGGCCCTTCTCATAATTCTCGTCTTGAATGGTTGAGGATGTCCTGTCCATGCAAATATCTTCGATGAAAGACTTCCTCAGTGATTCACGGACTGTGCGTAACTCCTCCACGTTTGAGGATTTACACGCCTGGAAATCGGCTGCGCTATAATTGCCCTGCAGCCAGTTGTACAGATGGTGACGCTGCACAAAGCAGTCGCCGTCTGTTCTTAGTCCGAGTTGCTGGATCGTCCCTTCCAGCTCCTCGACTAGGATCGCCATCAGCCACTGCTGGACGTCCCTTTCCGTTGGTTCTGATTTGTACTCCATCTTCGCCTGATTGAGTACAGACCTGCCCTCTATCCCAAAAACACGAAAAAAATTAATGGGACGGCCCTTTCGGTTGGCGACGCAACTACCCCTGACGTGTAGTGTGAGATTCTCTCTGAAACACGTCTTAGAGAATTTCTTCACGACTGCCTACCGTTTGTAGCACAGTCGCGTTTGAACTGCGTAAAAAAAACGCTATTTATTTAACGCGTCTCTATTTGAAATTCTCGCTGACAAATTCAGCGAGAAAACGAATTTTCCTCGAAAAATTTCGATTTTCGAGGTCCATTTGAATGGAAAAAATTCTCCTTAGAATTTTCTCCCAGACGTGTTTCTAGTGTTAGTAAATTACAATCTTTTGTAAATTACATATGTTCGTTAATCAGTCAACACGAGAGGTTCCCAGTCGAAAGTGCGAATTCTCGTTTTGTTTTTGCTTTTGGGTTGTTAAAATTCCGAGTTTCACTCAACAGCTGCCCGATACAGAAGCAGGTCACGGCTGCGACTGTATGCTGTCGAATGATTTCTGAACACCCCGTGTGTTCAGTGATTAAAAGCTTTTGAATGGAAGCAGGGCACGGCAGCGACCGTTCGCTTATTTAATTAAAATTTGGAACTCTCCGTGAGATCCAATATCGCAAAGCCTCAGAGCAGGAGCAGGGCACGGCTGCGACTGTTCACTTTACGATTGTACTCCAGGAATTTCAACAAAAGTGAAAAAGAAATTTTTGACAGGAGCAGGTTACGGCTGCAACTGTCTGAACGAATTAATTCTCCGAACACAAATAAAAAAATCGAAAAATTTAATTTCCGCCCGAATCCGCTTGCAAAAACAAGAGAAATCGCCTTTTCTCACGTTATTCCGCCTGAAGGAAGGTTCGCCGCCACGCGAGATTCTCTCTCTCAACCTAAGTCTACTAACGGAAAAATCTCCTGATTTTTCCCCCTTCAATTTCCTAAAGAAAATTCTATTCTAATCCCTCTTCACGAACGCACGCGAACTCTAGAATTTAATTTCGAATTTGAATTTCGCGGCTTTTTCACTCCCTGTGAAAAAGTCCGTCGCCACCTAGCGGCCGATTCGCGAAGCTTTTCCTGCTTCTAGATTACCGACTCGGTCGGTAACCCGATCTGCAAATTCAAAATCAGTCGAAAATAAAAATTCTTGAATTGCTGTGTTGTACTCCTAACCTACAAATGCACGTGAAGTTGGGCGCCAGTTGTAACGGGGTTGCCTGTGACCTATTATCTCGCGGAGGAGACCTTCCTCCGCAAGATTGGTGCAATAGGGCACGTACGAGTGCCCCTTGAGGTCCTTACCTCGGGGTGCGCGCGAGCACCCGACGGCGAACGCACGTCGCCGCGGCCCGTGTACAACGCGAGAGTACACCTGTACTCTCGCTTTTCGTGCTCGCGTGCTAGTGTGCGAACACGCTCCTCGCGTTCGCGTGGCCGTCGTCCTCCTCGACGACAGCTGATGCCGGCCGCTCAGCTCTGCGACAGAGTGGCGGTATCCGGGAGGTTATGGATGAGAAGGGTTTGCCGAGTAGTCCCGCGGACTACTCGGAAGAATAACGCGGCCAAGTAAAATGCAATTCGGAGGCCTTTATTGCCTCCGTAAAACAAAGTTACAAGTAATACGACCGCGAGGGTTAGTAGACGTCAGGCGTGCGGGCCGACTGCCCCGAACAAGCCCGAGTGTTGCCGAGCGTAGCCGAGTGCGAACGCAAGCGCGCGCGCTCCTTCGAATTGTCGGCCGCGCCGAGAATTCACCGGCCGATCGCGCGGTCTGCGATCGGCGATGTTTACGCGGAGCACGACTTTGCTCCACGTAAACAAACGCAACGTTCGAGAGCAGGCCGCTTGCCTGCTCTGTGTGTACCCACACGAACACACGCACACGAAGGAACGGGTCGCTTACCCGTTCCGCGCGAGGTATCGCGAACTCGACCTCGAGCTCGTGCTCGAGGTACCGATGTTGCACCACGCGGCGGCTCGTATCCGAGAGCCGCGACTCTCGCCGCACGAGAGTCTGCGTCCGCGAGCTAAGGAGAGAAAGAGAGAGAAACGGTGAACTGGGGACACGCTCCCCACGTTCGCTTCACGAGGCTTGACGCCAGGGAGTCAAGGCGCTGCTCGACTCCTCGCCGGTACGCGCCCGCACTCACAATCTTAGTTGGGCGGTACTTACAGTATTCGCAGCTTTGGCTCATCCGAAGCTGCTGCCTCGTTCACGCTCGCTGCTACTCTCGCTCGCCTCCTGGATAAATCGCCGGTTTACCTCGATCTCGCACGCGCGCGTCCTTCGTCGCCGACAGCTCGAGAGAGTCTCTCGAACTTCCGAAAATGGCCGCCGCTCCCGCGCGCCACGGCCTAACTCTACCTCTCGCCCCGAAGTCTCGCGACGGCGCGCAGGTACACGATAGTACCTCGCGTCATAAAACATTGTAATTTTTTGAATGTATTCTTGCTAATTAAATTAAAAAAACTAAAATTATTAAATGGTCAATATTCACATATAAAATAAATAAAACTTAATTTATTAACAAAAAAAGATGTAAAAAAAGCTCCATAAGGGATTTGAACCCGATCCAAAAAATTACAATTCCGGCATGTTATCCACATAACTATCATAACATTTAGTATCACATGGCAGGACGTCGCATATGTCCATCTGCCTACATAAATTTTAATATGAAAGAAATATTCGTGCACTCAATTTTCTAATTAACATTTTAGAATAATAATATTGTAAGGAATATTGCATCTATATGATATTAAAAATGTTTTATTATTTACCTTTCAGTTATTGATGTAATTTTTAAGGAATATTTTTGTGCTCAATACTTTAGTTTTAAACCATTGATGAAATATTGCAGGAATATTCCTGCACGATATTCCTCTACTTAATATTCTCGTAATATTATTCTAGTATTGCAGTGCGATATTCAAAATAATTTAATTTAAATCTGTTGATGTAATATTTTAGGAATATTTCTGCACGATATTACTTTACTTAATATTCTCGAAGTATTATTATAATGTTATTGCTTTATGATATTCAAATCACCTCATCTTTGAACTATTGTTGCAATAATGCACGAAGACTTTTATACAATACGTTGCTATTTAATATTTTTGGAGTATTATGGCAACAATGTATTAGAATATTCAAATCACATCATCTCTGAATTGTCGTTGGAATATTGCACGAATATTTCTGTACAATAAATCTTTATTCAACAATCTTTCAGTACAATCATTTCATCTTTAAATTATTGCTGTGATATTGCGGGAATATTGTTGCATGATATACATCTGATCATTATTTTTGCAATATTATTATGATATTTGATTACAAGCTTTAATAAAATAGCATAATTGAATATTGCTGAAATATCATCACAATATTTCTTTGACATATATTACATTCAAATATTTTTGCAAATATTAGGCTCGATAGATATCCATTAGCAGTATCACTATAGTACTGCAGCAATATTGCAAAGTCATATCTCACAATTTAATATTTAAGGAATATTTTGGCGATAGTATGTACATCTTGTAATATTCCAATGATATTGAAATATTGTGAAGATATTGCTGCAATATATCTGTGTTGTGTGGGTTATATGTTCAAAAATTTTTACCTATGGACCCTTCGTATAAAACAATTAACAAGGAAAGTATTCAGTTGGTATTTTGTACAAAAAACACTTATCAAGAATAAATATATATATATACATATATATACATGTGTACACATCCGCAGTATATTACTTAACACCTACAGCTATCATTTTAGCTGGATGCTGATCAAATTTTGCATTTTATAATTTTATTTTCTTTTTGGAAGCTGTACTAAAGTCGCAGTTGTATGGCCAATTCAATTGACGATTTTCTCTTCTTCTACGACTAATATTTTCCTTTTACTAGCCAGTTCAAATATTCAGTGTTGGTCAAGGGATTCTTATTAGATGGCTCGGTTTCATTTACGAATTCCACTAAAATGCATAAATCGTTGCTCACCGAGCATAATTTAGCTTCTTTTTTTATTTTTGCCATTGCTGACCAAAAAGGGCAAAATGAGTGGGCATTAATGTAGTTTATGTAAGTTTATGTGGTACCTCACAAAACACTCGCGAAATTCGACAATTTATATCGACAAAAAATGGTCCAAATCGCGTAAAAAAGGTGGTCCTACAGAGCATTTTTTTTTCACCGGACTTAGAAATTTTGCAGGTGATAGACTTAGCCGAAATCTCAAAAATTCTTAAAAAAAAAAAAATTTTGGTCCAAAATCGTTCAAAATAAAAAATAAACAGGGTTTTTGAAAAAAATTTTTCGATTAGTTGGACTTATATTTTTTGTCAGATCAGATTTTGGCATCAGATCTTACGTTAGATCTGATCTGAGATCTGACCTTAGATCTGAGCTTAGATTTTTTAACAGGGATCTACCTGGAAATTCCACCTTTACTGACTAGAAATCCACCTGGAATTTCCATCTGGAATTTCCACCTGGAATTTCCACCTGGAATTTCCACCTGGAATTTCCACCTGGAATTTCCACCTGGAATTTCCACCTGGAAAATCCATGTGGATATCCATGAAATCCACCTAGATTGATTCGAAATCAAGGAATAAATTGCACCTGCACTCTCCAGAAATCCAACTGGATAAATTCAACCAAGATTCCCCAGAAATTCAGCTGGTCCCATGGATTTCCCAGCTGTAATTTAATTGTTAATAAATTCTTGACATAGTTATTTTAAAGATAATTAAGCTCTCTACACGATAGGCTATTATATAAATTGACGAAATAATTTTTCCATCCTGATAATTGTAAAAAACTGAAATGAAAAAAAAAGTTTTTGAAATCTTATTTAAATTTCGGCCGGTGGATGAAAACTATTTTTACAAAATTTTAAGAACTACAATCTGAAAACATTTTTCGAGAGATTTCGTTTCTTTTTTAAAATTTAGTCCTAGAACGTTTGGATCGCGAGATATCTCAGTTTTTATGAAAAATATTACATTATTCGTCATAGAAGATTTACGGCCAAAGTAACATATGTATAATAAAATTATACATACAAGAAATGTTCTATTTTGTGTCAGGAATTCATATAAATTTTATCAGATTTTTTTGGAAGAAAATTTTTTTCTCCTTTTTTTAGGTGTCAAGGTATACGATAATGCTTTAGGTAAAAGGAAATAAATGTGGATGTACTGGGTAGAAATTTTTAAGTTACAAAAAATTACATGTATTTCTTGACAGAAAATACGACACTTTTTTAAGATATTGATTTTTACACACATTTTATTTTGTTCATAAAACATTATGCAACCAAAAAAAAAGGAGTTTTGAAAAAAAAAGAATCTTTAGGTAATGTTTGCTTACACATGGCAAAAACACTTGGACGGTAGTGTATATTATGATCAAATGTAATTTAATTATGGTGTTAAATAATAAAATTAAATTTCAGGTGACTATTACTGGAAATTAACTTCTGATGGACTAGAAAGTGGATATCCAAGATTAATTAGTTCGACATGGAAAGGTTTACCAGGTCAAATCGATGCAGCATTTACATATAAGAACGGGAAAACGTATTTTTTTAAAGTAAGTCTTTCAATACAGTTGCAATGAATCATTTTAATTGCATCCAAACTGATGTTAGGCGAGTCGATACTGGTGAGGCGATTAGAATAAATAATATTTCTTGTATGATAAACTTGAATATAATTGCCTTGATATAATATAATCCTTAGTGAGAGAGTGTGCGTCCAGTGGCTTCAGAGTCTCGAGAACGAAAGGGATGAGAACTAGCAAGTTTAAGGTGATCACACATAACAACCGTGTCGAAACTAGTAACGAATACAAATACCGCGAAAATTAAATTATCTATTGAATTTAAAACTAACAACACAAACTATTTTGTAAGGGGTATCATAGTTTTCCTTGGCATTTAAGTATGTTCTGTTAGTAATTGATCAAAATTTAAGAATTTGATAAAATTAGAAATTTGTAAATAGAAGTTTGATAAAGGTACAGTTAAATATTTGGAAGGATTCAAATGCTGAAACAGGAGAAAAAAATATAAACAAAGGTTTAAAATGTTGCACAGCTTTATGTTTTTGTTCGTACGACTTTATTAACCCATTAATGACCAAATAACATAAAATTTTACTTTGACATTGAGCTTCTAAATTTTAATGAAGTTGTAAGTATCTCTTATTCAGACAAGTATTTTTTTGTGTATTTTGATCCGCTCTGCACGATAGGCTTACTTAGAAAGCTGTAAAAAAAATTATTTATATTGTTTTTTTGCACATTTACATTAAAAAATGCGATTTTCTTCTGATTTTTTTTTACAAAACGTCCCATTTCAGTTGGATCCAATTTTTTTTATTGTTATAACCATGCAAATATAGTTATTAGATGTTACTCTTTCAAAGGATGTACAAGGATTTTATTAAATTTTGTTTTTGTAATGGCGGGCTGTTAAAATGAATCCTCTCTTAAAAAAGTGATGGCATTTGTTGTGAAGCCTTTAATACGTGATTCTGATTGGTCGCCAAGATGGTGGCCAAGATGGCGAATCAAATATGACGGATTTTATTTCATAAATTTATCGTTTTTCTCGAAAACTGACGTTGATCAGTATCAAGATGTGTACTCGGGGGTTTTTGGGATCGCTAATCATTAATCTGTTTTTATATTTTGTATCTTCGAGCTAGAAAATTTAAATATCAAGTCAAAAATTCATAATTTTTTATTTTTAATTTTTGTTTCAATTTTTTTAGATGAATCATAGTTTTATATTTACTATTATTTACTTTTGATGTGAAAGTTCAAAGCAAGTAGGACAGTAGTATAATTCACAATTCTTACAAACATGGAAACTTCTTTTACCAAATTGCTTTGAACCATTTTTGTAACTACCAGTATGAGTCATAACATGTATATCCAATTTCTCGGATGACAAGTATTTTTTAGCAACACTCAAGGCAAAACTTTGATTGCTAGCTTCTCGTCACATGAACATGCAGTATTCCGTAAATGGTAGCATTTGTGAGGGATGATTGAATGATTCTTATAAATATGATCCATGTCCATTTCTTTGATCTAAATATGGGCATTACTCTGTTGCAATACCCTGTTGAAAATATCCAGCTGGATTTTCCACCTGGATTTCCAGCTGGAAATTCCAGCTGGATTTCTGGGGAACCTTGGTTGAATTTATCCAGTTGGATTTCTGGGGAATGCAGGTGCAATTTATATCTTGATTTCGAATCAATCTAGGTGGATTTATTGGATATCCAGATGGATTTTCCAGATGGAAATTCCAGATGGAAATTCCAGATGGAAATTCCAGGTGGAAATTCCAGGTGGAAATTCAATCTGGATATCCATTAAATCCACCTAAATTGATTCGAAATCAAGGTATAAATTGCACCTGTGTTCCCGACAACGTCAGGATATTTGCCGGCGAAGGAGACGATTAAATAACAACACAATATAGTTTTTAAATGATATTTAATTTATTTCCGTTTTGTTTATGTTTGGTTAATTTTCCGCGACGATTCGTGGCGATTGCTTGACGACAACTGATTTTCCAATAAAAAACAACTTCACAGCCAACTTCAGTCGTTAGCGAACAATCGATACGGCTTTTTATCAAATTCATTCTTTAAAGAACATTCCAAACGTAAAAAAGAGTAATCCTATCCGAAATAACCTGCATTCCCCAGAAATCCAACTGCAATCCAGTCCATGCATGAATTTCCAGTTGGAAAATCCACCTGGATTTCCAGCTGGATATTTTCAACAGGGTGTACGTATGCTTTTTTTAAAACCAATGATCTTAAACTTTGTTCTATCATAACTGTTTAGATCACAAGTATAAGAAAAGCATATTTATTGTAAAATGATAAAATAGATTGCAAGCACACGTACACATAGGTATTATATTTTATAAAGTGCATATTAATATTTAATACTCTTTACCTATTATACTCTTTGGGAACACTTTACTATTAGTTAAAAGCATGCAGGTACATTGTTTGTTCTTGTTAACCTTATTGCTATCCTATAAAAAATTTTCAATAGTAATTATAAAGAAAGATGTACAAGTAACGACCAAGAATCTCCAATAAACCATTAGAAAGATAAATAATATTAGGAGTTGGAATTAATTCGTAGCGTTTTTTTTGCAAAGTTTCGTGGTTTATTATAAAAGTATCATTACAGTAGCGTTATTCAAAGTATTGTCCATCGTAGAGGTCTCCAGTGATGGTTTCACCCGGTTGGAGCAGCTCATAATAGATAACGCCCAGCTGATCCCACCAATTTCGAAATTTCGACACCAGTCGAAATTTCCATTTTTGAACCGCGCAAACCACTTTCTGCAAGTTTGCTCAGCCAAAGCATGTTCACCGTAACCATGCACTAAAATACGATAACTTTCCGCGGCACTTTTCTTCGTGTTGAAGTAATGAAGTAACACTCCCCGCAAAAACGATTTTTCAGGCACGAACTTCGACATGTTTGATACTGCACAACAAATGCTACAGACACAATAACGAAATGTCATATAGTGGTAAAGATGCGCTATATCAGTAGCTTCCCGGAGAATATTTACTTTTGTGTGTGTGACTATGGATAGTTAACTAACGCCATCTTTTGTAAAACGCTACGTATTAATTCCAACTCCTTATATTATCACAAACTATGTATTATACAGGGTGATTCATTTTAATTGCCCCAGGCAAATATCTCGAAAAGTACGGGAGATGGAAAAAAACGTTAAATGTAAAAGTTGTAGGGTTCAGAAGGGGAAATCCAATGGTGACCTTGACCATGACCTTGGGGTCAAGTTGCAAGGTCATTTCAAAGTCAAAGTAGTTTTTTTTAAATAGGAACACCAGCTTTTGACCTCGGAAATTAAAAGAGCGGAAAATTTTACATTCAAACATGATGTTATGTCATGGGGTCCAGTTGACCTCTGCAGTCGCATCAAGGTCAAATCAAGCTGTCTACACAATTCGTACACAGTAGTTTTTTTAAATAGGAACACCAACTTTTGACCACGGAAATTAAAAGAGCGGAAAATTTTACATTCAAACATGATGTTATGTCATGGGGGCCAGTTGACCTCTGCAGTCGCATCAATTATCAGGCAATTATCTTAGTCGACGCGGCGAGCGCGGAGCGACTACTATGTCGCGGTAGCCTGACCGCGGTGTCCGCAAGCGAAGCGATGAGTCGATACTGGTTTTTAACGCGATAGTATTAATAATGCTATGACGTACTGACAGAGATGCTTGGTATTGATCTGTATCAATAATTTTCTCTATCAAATCTAATAGGCAACCATAATATCCCCAGAGCATTTATTCTGCAATATCTCTTTCACTTTTTTTTGTCTCATATTTAGTCAGAAAGCTCAAAAAAATTTGTGATATTTATCAAAAGGGCAGACTATTCCCCAACAGAAATCATGGATATGATTATTGTTTATGGTTTTTGTGGGAACAATGCAAGAGAAGCAGCTCGACAGTATGCAGAACGATATCCGAATAGACGCCATCCTGACCACAAAACTATTTTGCAACTGATAGAAAGAGGTAGGGCTGAGAGCTAAAACGTAAACGCAGGAAGAAACCTTTAAATAATGACGAAGCTATTATTGTAACAGTCTTTACCATGTTTAGTGACGAGGATACATTTCAAAGTGATGGAGAACTGAACCGTCATAATAGTCATTATTATTCTAAAAATAATCCTCATTGGGTTCGTCATGTAGATCATCAACATCGATGGAAGGTAACAGTTTGGTGTGGTATTCGAAATGGCCATATTATAGGCCCTTACTTTTTTGACGGAAATGTTACACAACAAGCATATTTACACTTACTGCAAAATGAGTTACCGCTATGTTACAAGAAGTAGATGAAGAGATCATTGAAAGGATGTGGTTACAACAGGATGGTGCGCCGGCACATTTCGCCCGTATTGTGAGAGAATTATTAAATTTAAATTACTCAAATCGCTGGATTGGCCGAGGTGGGCCTGTAGCTTGGCCACCAAGATCACCGGATCTGACGCCGACAGATTTTTTTCTATGGGGATACTTGAAAAATATTGTTTATTCGACTGTTCCTACGACACCAGAAGACCTCAAAGAAAGGATCAGACAGGCGTGTCGAAGCATACCAGAGAACGTACTCAGAAAAACTGTGAATGCATTCGAAAGGCGAGTACGGCTATGTATTGATCAAAATGGAGGCACATTCGAAAATTTACTTTAGACCGAGTATATTAGAACGTGCGTATGTATTTCAATACGTAGCCCAGTCTGCTACAACTGACAGGAAAGTTTCATCATTCACCCTTGACTAGCTGGATGATCACACCATGTTGCCTTAATTAGTTACCTGCATCAGCTACCGTCCACTTTAAAAGGCTGCATAAGCGCCCATCTTGCCTTAAACGGCTAGCTGGGCAACCATCTTGCCTTAAATGGCCGGATGAATCCCCATCTTGCCTTAAATGGCTGGCTGGGCAACCATCTTGCTTTAAATGGCCGGATGAACCCTCATCTTGCCTTAAATGGCTGACTGGGCAACCATCTTGCCTTAAATGGCCGGATGAACCCCCATCTTGCCTTAAATGGGTGGCTGGGCAACGATCTTGCTGTAAAAGGTTGGACGAATCCCCATCTTGCCTTAAATGGCTGGCTGGGCAATTATCTTGCCTTCATTGGTCGGATGAGCATCAATCTTGCTTTAAATGGTTGGATGAACATCCATCAAAACCTTAAACAACCAGGGACATGCTCAGAGTCATTAATGCATTTCACCCTCAGTAACCTACAAATTTGGTATTTAAAGTTTTTCTCAACCTTGCTTTTTTCAAGATATTGGCCTACGAATTGTGTAGACAGCTTGATTTGACCTTGATGCGTCTGCAGAGGTCAACTGGACCCCATGACATAATATCATGTTTGAATGTAAAATTTTCCGCTCTTTTAATTTCCGAGGTCAAAAGTTGGTGTTCCTATTTAAAAAAACTACTTTGACTTTAAAATGACCTTGAAACTTGACCCCAAGGTCATGGTCAAGGTCACCATTGGATTTCCCCCTCTGAACCCTACAACTTTTACGTTTAACGTTTTTTTTCCATCTCCCGTACTTTTCGAGATATTTGCCTGGGGCAATTAAAATGAATCACCCTGTATAATATCATTGTACTTGTACTTCAAATGAATGGGAAAGTCTTTTAAATGATTACAGTTAACTTGAGTCAAAGTATAAGGATTGCAAATCTTTTGTAATGAAGTAAATAGCTGTCAAGTACACGTACAATTATTTTATGGTTCATACTGCAGAACTTATTATCAATATGTACAGCAAAAATATAAAATCATTGTACGTGTACTTGACAGCTATTTACTTCTTTACAAAAGATTTACAATCCTTATACTTTGACTACACAAGTTAACTATTAACCCTTATCAAAGTAACAACAATATTAAGTGGAAAAAGTAGTCTGCAGTAACATTAATTCTCTTTGAAATGGTCCACTGGAGATTCTTCCTTGTTAGTTGTAATGTTTTCTACAATATTAATTTTGAGAAATTCTTTATAGGATAGACATGAAATTAAGAAGAACAAACAATGTGATTGTATGGTATTAACTAATAGTAAACAGCTCCCGAAGAGTTTATTAGCTGAATAGTATTAAATATTCATATGCACTTTATAAAATATAAAACCAGTGTGTACGTGTGCTTCCAATCTATTTTATTATTTTACAATAAATATGCTTTATGATGTAACAAAATTTAAGATGATTTGCTTTAAAAAAAGCATATGTACTGTAAAATGTTTAAATAAATTGCAAGCACACGTGCACCCTGATTTTATATTTTATAAAGTGCATATTAATACTTTTAATACTGTTTACCTATTATACTCTTTGGGATCACTTTACTATTAGTTAAAAGCATGCAGGTACATTGTTTGTTCTTGTTAACTTTATTGCTATCCTATAACAAATTTTCAATAGTAATTATGAATAAAGATGTACCAGTAACAACCAAGAATCTTCAATAGACCATTAAAAAGAGAAATAATATTATTACAAACTATGTATTATACAGGGTGTTCGAAATGTTCCGGACCCCCCACTTATAACATAAAGTAAGCATTTTGGAAAAAAATGTTAAATACAAAAGTTGTTAAGTTTTGAAGGTTGAACTAAATGATGACCTTGGATTTGTTATTGGTTATCATTTTCAAGGTCATTTAAAGGTCATCTTCAGTTTTTTAAATAGGGACCCCTATTTTTTATTTCAGATTCTGAAAGAGCACAAAATTTTACATCTGGATATGTACCCACGTTATGGCTCAAAATGACCTACAGAGGTCATTTAGTGGTTAAATGATTATTTAGTAGCAGAAAGCCAAGAAATCCCGATTATTAAGAACTTTGAGCGTATCTGACCAATACTAAAGTAATTTGATTTTGCAAGACAAACTTTATGGTGGCGTTAAATTGCCATTGCCCTTGATTTTCAAGGTCATTTGAAGGTTAACTTTAGTTTTCCAAATTAAGCCTCCTAGTTGTAATTCTCCATTTTGCACCAGCGCTAAATTCTGCATTAGGATTGTAGAAGGTGTAATTGACACTGGCGTAAAATAAGCCTTAGGCCAGACAACCACATAACTCGGGCGAGAAAATGATAAATAAAAAAATGTCTAATCAAAATAAGCCTTAGGCCCAAGAACTACATACCTCGGCGGAGAAAATGATAAATAAAAAAATGTCTAATCAAAATAAGCCTTAGGCCCAACAACTACATACCTCGGGGGGGAAAATGATAAATAAAAAAATGTCTAATCAAAATAAACCTTACCCTGTCGCTAAAAATGACGTTATAAAAAGACGTTAAAATATGACGTCATTAATAACGTTATTGCTGAGGCTACAATTTTGGACCTTTTTTAACGTTATTCA
Source organism: Sycophila sp. Sp_5 (assembly GCA_018906775.1). Classification (NCBI taxonomy): domain Eukaryota; kingdom Metazoa; phylum Arthropoda; class Insecta; order Hymenoptera; family Eurytomidae; genus Sycophila; species Sycophila sp. Sp_5. The sequence goes on from JACCID010000370.1 coordinate 40,583, forward strand.
ATAACGTTATTTTCCGATTGCAGTAGAAAACTCTATTTTAACGTTATTTTTCGCTACGAAATAACGTAATTTTCAGATTTGTGGGGTATTTGGCTTGAACAATGACGTTATTTCTAGATCTTAAATCCGCACATCAAATGACGTTATTCGTTAATGAAGTGTAGATACGAAGAACGTCATTTTTACCATAAAAAATGTTGTACGGATTATAACGTTATTTCTGCAATATACAGCATGCTTAGTAAATAACGTTATTTTTCCTAGTTTTGTAGTGGCCATTAACGTAATTTTCTTTTGGTCCGCTGAAGCAAAAAATTACGTTATTTTCGCAATGCACGTAGGTTCGTTCTAAAAACGTCATTTTCCAAAATTCAAGGAAGTTTGCACAATAACGTCATTTTTGCAAAGTGAATTCCCTTTGCAGAATAACGTCATCGCACAAGACTATTTTCCGCTATAAAATAACGTTATTTTCAGCATTGTGGGGTATTTTGCTTGAACAATGATGTTATTTCTAGAATTTAAATCCGCACATGAAATGATGTTATTCGTTAATGAAGTGTAGATACGAAGAACGTCATTTTTTCTGTAGAAATGCTGAACGGATTATAACGTAATATACAGCATGCTTAGTAAATAACGTCATTTTTCCTAGTTTTCCAAATTTTTGGGAATTTGACTAAGTCCATCACCTGAAATATTTCTAAGTCCTTGAAAAAAATTATTTTTGTAGAACCATGTTTTAACGCGTTTTGGACCATTTCCTGTCGATATAAATTGTCGAATTTCGCGAGTGTTTTGTGAGGTACCACATAAACTTACGTAAATTACATTAATGCTCACGCATTTTGCTCTTTTTGGTCAGCAATGGCAAAAATAAAAAAAGAAGTTAAATTATGCTCGGTGAGCAACGATTTATACATTTTAGTGGAATTCCTAAATGAAACCGAGCCATCTAATAACAAACCTTTAACCAACACTGAATATTTGAACCAGCTAGTAAAAGGAAAATATTTGAATATTTCATCAGTCGTAGAAGAAGAGAAAATCGTCAATTGAATTTGCCATTCAACTGCGACTTTAGTACAGCTTCCAAAATGAAAATAAAATTATAAAATGCAAAATTTGATCAGCATCCAGCTAAAATGATAGCTGTAGGTGTTAAGTAATATACTGTGGATGTGTACACATGTATATATATGTGTATATATATTTTTATTCTTGACAAGTGATTTTTTGTACAAAATACCAACTGAATACTTTCCTTGTTCATTTTTTTATACGAAGGCTCCATAGGCAACAAATTTTGAACATATAAGTATCTATAGACTATAAAAAGTCACTCAACAAGCTATAAAAGGGAATACAAGAACCAAAGAAAGAAATTGGATTGACCGTTGTAAATATTTTTATCATCTGGACCCTTCGTATAAAGAAATCAAGAAGGATAATCTTAATTATGTATTCCGTATAAAAATTAGCAAATGATAAAAATATTGACACCGGTCACTATAATTTATTTTTTTTTGAGTCTTTTATTCCCCTTTACATCTTATCATGTGACTTTCTTTTCTCCAGATATTTATACTTTCAAAAAAGTTCTCTAATGGGCCCATCGGCTAAAAAAATCAATAGGAAAGTCAGTTAGTATTTTGTAAAAAAAAATCACTTGACACGCTATAAAAGGGAATACAAGACTCAAAAAAAAGAAATTATATTGACCAGTGTCAATTTTTTTAAGATTTACTAATTTTTTGTACGGAATACGAAATTAAGGTTATTCTTGTAGATTTCTTTATACAAAGGGTCCAGGTGATAAAAATATTTACACCGGTCAATCTAATTTCTTTCTTTGTATCTTGAATTCCCTTTTATAGCATATCGATTAACTTTTTTTACAGAATACTAATTGAAGACTTTCTTGCTTGTTTCTTTATATGATGGGACAATAGGAGAAAATCATTGTACCTCTAAATATCTTGAGAAAAGAAAGTTAAGAGAAAATATTCTTCTGTGAGTGAATATCTTTATGCGCTTACAATTATTTGTCTTGTACACATTGTATTTTCCCTTCGAGTCTTATGTATTCCCTATTATAACTTGTCAAGTGACTTTCTTTACTCTAGATACTTATATGCTCAAAATTATTCTCCCATGGACCCATCGTATATAGAAATGAACAAGGAAAGCTTACAGTTGGAATTTTGTACAAACAATTACTTGACAAGAGTAAATAAATAAATAAATATATATATATCCATAATATATTACTTACCATCTACATGTATCATTTTAGCTGGATGATGCTCGAATTTTGTATTTTATAATTTCGTTTTTTTTTTGGAAGCTGTACTAATGCTGCAGTCGAATGGCCAATTCAAATTGATGATTTTCTCTTCCTCTATGACTGATGAAATATTCAAACCTTTTTCTTCTACTACACGGAAAGAAGTGTTCCCCGTCAGAGACGGTGCTGTTCGTCTGGCGGCGAAATGTGCAACTAGCACCGTATGGTGGCGTGCGCTACTCGACTTTATCCGTGCGCGCACGTCTATACTCGATGCTGCGAGCACGGGAATTTTTGGTGCCATTTGCACGGCGTTTTGCCGTGCTGGCACCGTTTATTATGATGAAAGCGGCATCGACCGGCTCACGCACATCGCCCCAGTCATCGCGCGACACTGTACAATAGTTTTCTTTATTTCTTAGCAACTATTTAATGAATATAAGTATATGATTTCTTAACAATTAAGAAACCTAAATTCATTCTTTTACCCACCGTAGTTTTTAATTGTTAAAAAAATTATCACGGGATATTTTTCTTAGTATATAAGTGGGAATGACTTTTAAAGAATATAAGGAAAAATATACATTTAAAAACGCATGTAATAAACATTGACTTTTTATTTAAAATATTATAGTTATTATATTTTAAGATTAAGTTTTAATTTCTACAATATATTTTAAAAATATATTGTATAATTATATATAAGATTATTATATATAAGGTAAATTTAAATATCTACAATATAATTTAAAAGTCATTCCCACTTAATTATATTGTAGATATTTAAATTTACCTTATATATAATAATCTTATATATAATTATACAATATATTTTTAAAATATATTGTAGAAATTAAAACTTAATCTTAAAATATAATAACTATAATATTTTAAATAAAAAGTCAATGTTTATTACATGCGTTTTTAAATGTATATTTTTCCTTATATTCTTTAAAAGTCATTCCCACTTATATACTAAGAAAAATATCCCGTGATAATTTTTTTAACAATTAAAAACTACGGTGGGTAAAAGAATGAATTTAGGTTTCTTAATTGTTAAGAAATCATATACTTATATTCATTAAATAGTTGCTAAGAAATAAAGAAAACTATTGTACAGTGTCGCGCGATGACTGGGGCGATGTGCGTGAGCCGGTCGATGCCGCTTTCATCATAATAAACGGTGCCAGCACGGCAAAACGCCGTGCAAATGGCACCAAAAATTCCCGTGCTCGCAGCATCGAGTATAGACGTGCGCGCACGGATAAAGTCGAGTAGCGCACGCCACCATACGGTGCTAGTTGCACATTTCGCCGCCAGACGAACAGCACCGTCTCTGACGGGGAACACTTCTTTCCGTGTAGCCAATTCAAATATCCAGTGTTGGTTAAAGGTTTGTTAGTAGACGGCTCGTTTTCATTTATCGATTCCACTAAAATGCACGTATCGTTAGTCACAGAGCATAATGCGGCTTATTTTCATATTTTTCATTGCTGACGAAAAAGTCAAAATGCAAGAACACATATCACGATTAGATGACATTAATGTAGTTTATGTGAATTTATGTGGTACCAACACACGCGTAATTCATGTATGTGCGAGCACGTAGCACGATTAGGTGTGTATAAGGTTAAGAAGATCCTAATACAATTGAGGCGATACTGCGCTTCTTGAATCTCTTGCCTTGTGCACGAACACACATGAATTTGGCAAGCGTTGACATCAGGTAAGCTAACGTAAGCTACATTAATGTCATCTGATCGTGCCACGTCTTCTTGCATTTTGCCTTTTTAGTCAGCAATGGCAAAAATAAAAAACAAAGATAAATTATGCTCTGTGACTAACAATACGTGCATTTTAGTGGAATCCATAAATGAAAACGATCTTTTCTCAAAATATTTAGAGGTACAATGATTTTCTCCTATTGTCCCATCATATAAAGAAACAAGCAAGAAAGTCTTCAATTAGTATTCTGTAAAAAAAGGTAATCGATATGCTATAAAAGGGAATTCAAGATACAAAGAAAGAAATTAGATTGACCGGTGTAAATATTTTTATCACCTGGACCCTTTGTATAAAGAAATCTACAAGAATAATCTTAATTTCGTATTCCGTATAAAAAATTAGTAAATCTTAAAAAAATTGACACTGGTCAATATAATTTCTTTTTTTTGAGTCTTGTATTCCCTTTTATAGCGTGTCAAGTGATTTTTTTTTACAAAATACTAACTGACTTTCCTGTTGATTTTTTTAGCCGATGGGCCCATTAGAGAACTTTTTTGAAAGTATAAATATCTGGAGAAAAGAAAGTCACATGATAAGATGTAAAGGGGAATACAAGACTCAAAAAAAAATAAATTATAGTGACCGGTGTCAATATTTTTATCATTTGCTAATTTTTATACGGAATACATAATTAAGATTATCCTTCTTGATTTCTTTATACGAAGGGTCCAGATGATAAAAATATTTACAACGGTCAATCCAATTTCTTTCTTTGGTTCTTGTATTCCCTTTTATAGCTTGTTGAGTGACTTTCTATAGTCTATAGATACTTATATGTTCAAAATTTGTTGCCTATGGAGCCTTCGTATAAAAAAATGAACAAGGAAAGTATTCAGTTGGTATTTTGTACAAAAAATCACTTGTCAAGAATAAAAATATATATACACATATATATACATGTGTACACATCCACAGTATATTACTTAACACCTACAGCTATCATTTTAGCTGGATGCTGATCAAATTTTGCATTTTATAATTTTATTTTCATTTTGGAAGCTGTACTAAAGTCGCAGTTGAATGGCAAATTCAATTGACGATTTTCTCTTCTTCTACGACTGATGAAATATTCAAATATTTTCCTTTTACTAGCTGGTTCAAATATTCAGTGTTGGTTAAAGGTTTGTTATTAGATGGCTCGGTTTCATTTAGGAATTCCACTAAAATGTATAAATCGTTGCTCACCGAGCATAATTTAACTTCTTTTTTTATTTTTGCCATTGCTGACCAAAAAGAGCAAAATGCGTGGGCATTAATGTAATTTACGTAAGTTTATGTGGTACCTCACAAAACACTCGCGAAATTCGACAATTTATATCGACAGGAAATGGTCCAAAACGCGTTAAAACATGGTTCTACAAAAATAATTTTTTTCAAGGACTTAGAAATATTTTAGGTGATGGACTTAGTCAAATTCCAAAAAATTAGGAAAACTAGGAAAAATGACGTTATTTACTAAGCATGCTGTATATTACGTTATAATCCGTTCAGCATTTCTACAGAAAAAATGACGTTCTTCGTATCTACACTTCATTAACGAATAACGTCATTTCATGTGCGGATTTAAATTCTAGAAATAACATCATTGTTCAAGCAAAATACCCCACAATGCTGAAAATAACGTTATTTTATAGCGGAAAATAGTCTTGTGCGATGACGTTATTCTGCAAAGGGAATTCACTTTGCAAAAATGACGTCATTGTGCAAACTTCCTTGAATTTTGGAAAATGACGTTTTTAGAACGGACCTACGTGCATTGCGAAAATAATGTAATTTTTTGCTTCAGCGGACCAAAAGAAAATTACGTTAATGACCACTACAAAACTAGGAAAAATGACGTTATTTACTAAGCATGCTATATATTGCAGAAATAACGTTATAATCCGTACAACATTTTTTATGGTAAAAATGACGTTCTTCGTATCTACACTTCATTAACGAATAACGTCATTTGATGTGCGGATTTAAGATCTAGAAATAACGTCATTGTTCAAGCCAAATATCCCACAAAGCTGAAAATTACGTTATTTCATAGCGAAAAATAACGTTAAAATAGAGTTTTCTACTGTAATCGGAAAATAACGTTATTGAATAACGTTAAAAAAGGTCCAAAATTGTAGCCTCAGCAATAACGTTATTAATGACGTCATATTATAACGTCATTTTATAACGTCATTTTTAGCGATAGGGTAGGCCCAACAACTACATACCTCGGGGGAGAAAATGATAAATAAAAAAATGTCTAATCAAAATGAGCCTTATTGCTCAGGCACGGGAGGTACAACTAATTAAGGTAACATCATGGGTGATCCAGCCAACTAAGGCAAGACCATCGGCGGCCCAACCTACTAAGACAAGAACACTAGCGGCCCAGTCAGCTAAGGCAGGACTATCGGCGGCCCAGCTAACTAAATCAAGACAGTGGACTATTCGCCCAAACTGAATTTTTTTAAAATGTCGTTGACAGGAACTTTCTACGACAACTGTTCAAATTGTTGCCCATTAACAGTTTGGCAATGTGCTAACCGATTGTAAAAGGCTGCAACAACATTTCGCAAGATTTGCTGAGGTATCAAGTCTATTTCATCAGTGATTCTTTGGCGTAATTCATCCAATTCACGTGGTTTTTTAACATAAACTTTATCCTTCAAGTATCCCCAAAGGAAGTAATCAAGAGGCGTTAGGTCTCGGGACCGAGGTGGCCATTCAATTGTACCTCTCCGCCCAATCCATCTATCATGAAATGTTGCATCTAAATATCGGCGAACATGAATACCGTAGTGTGCAGGAGCACCATCCTGTTGGAAGTAAATTTCATCCAGATTTCCACCCGTTAAATTCCGTATAGCAGGTATAATTTGGTCTCAAAGCATGTTTTCATACATTGCAGCATTTAAATTACCTTCAATAAAGAAAGGGCCAAGTACTCTTCCATTAAATATGCCAGCCCAAACATTTACTTTTTCAGGATGTTGCGTGTGGTCCGCTCTCATCCAATGTGGATTGATGTTACTCCAGTATCGACAATTATGTCTGTTCACTGTTCCGCTTAACTCAAACGTGGCTTCATCAGAGAAAACAATGTTATTAAGGAGCAAAGGATCATCAGATATCATTTGCATCATTACATCACAAAACTCTACCCTTCTATCAAAATCATCTTCAGATAATTCCTGTACCAACTTTAATTTGAAAGGATGCCATTTGTTGAGTTTCAAAATTTTGTGCACAGATGCAGCTCCCATTTCATGCTGTTGTGCACAACGTCTGATGCTGCAATGGGGGTCCTCAATAAATGATTGTAATACGTCTAAGCTCTTTTCATCATTAGACGATGATTTGGATCTACCTGATTTAGGACGATCTTTAATACCACCTTTCTCTTCAAAACGTCTAATTGTACGAATTACGGTACTTTTTGAAATAGGGTTGTTTTCTTCAACTCTGAATGTTTCATTGAATAAACGCTGTACCTGTTTGTAACCTCTCTCTTGATCACCCCACCCTCGCATCATCAACAAAGATATTCTTTCTCGTTCAGTAAGATGTACCATTTTTCACTACGATTAAAAGTACAATTATTGAAAATTAATACAATTATCTGAATTTCGAAGTAAGAGAAATTCACTTAACTCTTGAAAACAGAAAAGTAAATAGGAGTAAACAATTGTTAATTAACAATTATAAATGAACTGATTCCTAAAAAGAATAGTGAGCAAAATCTTCTAAGGTACAAGTAACGATCCTGAAAATGCTATGAATCATGCGTAGAAACTCGTAACCCTTGAAAAAAATTATTGCAATAAAAACTGTTCATGTAAAACGGTTAGATTATTTTGCTTTTGAAATTAATAACCCCCAAGTGTCCTATGTAGATCATTTCGAGCCATGACGTGGATATTGTACATATCTCCAGACCTAAAATTTAATGCTCCTCCAGAATCCGGAATACAAAATGAGTCCCTTTTTAATAAGCTGAAGATAACTTTCAAATGACCTTAAAAATGAAGGCCAATTTTAAAGTGACCATAAAGTTCGTCCTAGAAAATCAAATTATGTACTTTAGTATTAAAGTACGAAATTTTTTTTTTCTTTTCGTCAAATACACCCAAAGTTCTTAATAATCGGGATTTCTTGGCTTTCTGCTACTAAATAATCATTTAACCACTAAATGACCTCTGTAGGTCATTTTGAGCCATAACGTGGATACATATCCAGATGTAAAATTTTGTGCTCTTTCAGAATCTGAAATAAAAAATAGGGGTCCCTATTTAAAAAACTGAAGATGACCTTTAAATGACCTTGAAAATGATAACCAATAACAAATCCAAGGTCATCATTTAGTTCAACCTTCAAAACTTAACAACTTTTGTATTTAACATTTTTTTCCAAAATGCTTACTTTATGTTATAAGTGGGGGGTCCGGAACATTTCGAACACCCTGTATAATACATAGTTTGTAATAATATTATTTTTTGGCCTAGCGGGAGGAAACCATAACCTTTCCTCCCGGCGCCCGATCGAAATGTTTACAATTTCCATCTCGCTAGGCTGAAAAATAGTATACGCAACATGGGAAGTAAAACAGAATGCCTCAGATCACACGTTTGTCACACTCGCCTTCGGCTCGGGTAACCTGGGACCATTTCTATTTTACCTCCCTTGTTACGTAATATACTATTTCTTTCTAATGGTTATTGGCGATTCTTGGTCGTTACTTGTATATCTTTTTTTATAATTATTATTGAAAATTTTTTATAGGATAGCAATAAGGTTAACAAGAACAAACAGTACCTGCATGCTTTTAACTAATAGTAAAGTGTTCCCAAAGAGTATAATAGGTAAAGAGTATTAAATATTAATATGCACTTTATACTGGAAATCCAGGTGGAAATCCCAGTCCCCAATTTAGGTGGATTTAATGGATATCCAGATGGAATTTCCACCTGGAATTTCCACCTGGAATTTCCATCTGGAATTTCCACCTGGAATTTCCATCTGGAATTTCCACCTGGAATTTCCATCTGGAATTTCCACCTGGAATTTCCATCTGGAATTTCCACCTGGAATTTCCATCTGGAAAATCCACCTGGATATCCAATAAATCCACCTAGATTGATTCGAAATCAAGATATGAATTGCACCTGCATTTCCCAGAAATGCAACTGGATAAATTTAACCAAGGTTCTCCAGAAATCCAGCTGGAATCCAGTCCATGCATGGATTTCCAGCTGGATATTTTCAACAGGATACATATCATGCAAATCAACACCTCCCATAAATTGATTGTAAGTAGTTACAGCTTTGGGGAATGGAATATAATCTTTCGTTCCTTTTTCTCTGATGTATCGTTTGACTAAGGTCTCTGGCGTTGCACCAGTAGCTGTAGATAAAACGTTAACAATTTTCGAGTCCTTCAGTGTAATTAGATTGAGCCCGCTATTCTTATCATGCTTTACAGTATATGTATCTCTAGGTGCATCTTTAGCAATGGAATTTTGTTCCTTTAGACGATTAGCTTTTACTGTACCAGTCGCGCGTAAGTCTCCTTTCATAGGATGAACAAGTAAATTGGGACAACAGAACAAGTTATCGAAATAAATGTGATACATACTTAATTTTTTGGGAGAGATATTTAAAGTAAGTTGTTCTAACATTTTAAGAACTACTCGACTACCCACGTTGCATTTTGGTATAATGTTGCTTACTTTCGAGTTTTTTTCACAATAAATGTCACAATCGAATAAGTATCCATTTGCCGAACACAATGCCCATAACTTTGTACCATACCTAACAGGCTTACCTTTTATAAATTGCTTCAAAGAACTTCTTCCAAAGTATTTGCACATCATTTTGTTAATACATAGAGCAGTTGAAAACACCCCAAAATTTCTAAGATTTTTCCTAAGAATGTGAAACATTGGTCAAACTCTCCATATCTTATCATCTAAATCAGCATTTTCTGGATTATGCATTTTATTTTGGATTTTATCTTTTCAAATTCATTGTGACTCATTGCATTTGCAACTTTAGTAGATCTGAAATCTGAATCAACTAACCAATAATCTCTTTGAGCCAATCTTTTATTGAAAGTGGAGTAAATAAGTATTCCTACAAATGCATCGAAATCTTTAAGATTCAAATCCAATACATTTATTTTAGAACAATCTATTATATGTTCTTTCAATTCTTTTGAAAAGAAAAATTCAAACAGTTCTGTGGGCGAAGATGATAAAATCAGTTTTTCATCTTTATTACTCAACAGAATTTCATTCTCAAGAGGCTCTGTACATATTTTTTCTCCATTTTCCCATAAGTATTCGTGATTTTTCTCAAGTTTTTGTTGTGATTCTGAGTATTTTTGAGCCATTTAACGGAAACTAGAATTAAATGATTCACCCAATTCATCATCCGAATTCTCTTCATCAAATTTATCTTCATCTAAACTACTTTCCCTTTCACTACTTTCGTCTTCAGAATCGTCAAAATCATCAGAATCACCAGAATCATTGGCATTAGGAACAACGATCTTTTGAATATGATCGTCACGTTCAAGTAATTCATTTTTCTCCTGAGAATTACCCTCTTCAGAAAATCTGAATGCCATGCTAAAAATAGTCGATTGAAATCAATTAAAGAAATTTCAATTGCTTTCAAATGTGGAGCTTAATTAGACAAATGACCATTCAAATCTATTTAAATGAAAATGGTATATTACCATGCAATTAAAGTATATTGAAAAATTTTATCAAAGTACATAGAATGCATTTGAAATCAAAGCATAATTAATTGATTTCAATAAACTTTTATAAATCAAGTTCTATTGCTTCCAATAGAATATTCATAGAAGTTTGTTGCAATTAGTCGATTAAAATACAAGATTAGTGCAATTGGGGTCGATTAAAATACAATTAAATTTAATACATTTTAATGTACATGAATGTAAAAGTTGATTCGTTCACATTTAAATGCATTAAATTTAATTTCATAATAATTACATTTAATTAAACAAGATTATATGTTAAAAAACAATTTTTTTATTGTATTAATTTTAAATTAAATACAAGTTAAATATAACAAATTATATTCTAATAATATACTTTTTTGAGATCTGTTTTTTAAATATTTACTTGATACATATAAGAGTTTTAAATGAATTTTCAAGTGTTTTCAACTTGTCTAATGCCAGTCCCACATAGCATGAAAAATTTTTAAAAGGTTTCTCAAAGATTTCATGAAGGGTTTGAAATGTTTCAAAAATCTTTCGTGAAAAGTTTTTGAAATATTTTTATGTCCGCGACATTGATCCGGCAAAAATATTTCATGAAATGTTCGTAAAATCTTTCATAAGAAAGTTTCTTGAAATATTTTTGTAAACTTTTTTAAATATTTTATGGTAGTATTTAGCAGTTACATGAAAAATAGAAGAAAGGGTTTTAAATTATTTCATTATACAAAATAAGTATTTCATATGATTTATTTATTGAAATGTTTAAAAAGCTACTTATTACATTGAAATAAATAAAATACTAAAACTATTTTGTATAATGTAAAGTTCATATTATTATAGGAACTATAGAATTTATGTTATTATTTTAATTATAAATATTATATGTTAAGATCGGCATCCCCTTAAATGAAGAAACTTTCTTTCGATGAGATTCGAACCTGCGACGTTCCGATTCAGAGTCCAACACCTAGTACACTTGACCACGAGTCCTTGTTTGTATATTACATTTATTTTGCACATTTACAGTCATATTGAAAAATCTGCCGTAAGATTTCATGTATTTTAGGTATTAGGTATTTCTTTTAGTCGACTTTCTTTAAAGAGTAATAAACCATTTCTTATTTGTAAGTGTTCACTAAATCTATCATGGCTTGCTGGTGTCACATCTGAATACTTCTACCATATTACACACCTTTTGTAATCGATTTATATTCACTGTGCTTGTTTGTGATAGGTAGCAGGCATGATGTTGACAGTCTTATTTTAATTATCTTTAGGTAGATATGTCGAATATCTAAAACCAGAAGATAATACTTATAGTAATGTAAAAATGCAATAAAATTTTAAAAACACATGCATGTTCCCTATTACAAAATTAATTACCTATTTCAATTTCCTGCATAAAGGTTAATAAATTATTTCATTGACAATGAAGATAATTGGAGGCGAAGAAAGTACACCGTTTTAAAAAAGACTTGAATTTTACAGCACTTTTCAACGACAAGTGTACTGTAAATTTAATGTATTTGGTACTGGAAAGGAAATTAATGTACATTTGCATGAAAATTAATGTAGATATTCAAGTAGGCATGCATATAAATTCAACGACATGCATTAACTAAAATTAATGCACGTTTATATAAATTTTAATGTGAAAGTACATTAAATTCAATGTAAATTTACATAAATTTTAATATGAAAGTACATTAAGATCATTGTAAATTTACAACAATTTGAATGTTCATTTTAATGCAGTCACATTAAATTTCAAGTTTAAATGCTGCAACGTGGAAATGAGCACGTTACATACTCATACGTAAGAAAGGGCGCCGGAGACGCCACACGCGTAGTTTAGGTTAGAGCGAAAGAAAGAGAGAGCGATATGGCTTACAATAAGCACGGCTAACAGCCGAGCAGACCTCCCCGCTAAGCGCCCTGATGGAGTAGGGGACAATACGCGACGCGACGCGCGGACACTAATTGTCGGCGCAGCGATAGGTCTCTATCGCCTCAGCATCGGCAGCAGCAACACCGAAACGACGGAGCCAACGGCCGACCCAATGACGAGCCGATCACATGGCCGATGCCGCAACCATGAGGTCCAAGGCCGAGCAATATCTGAGAGCGACGAGACCAGGGGCAGGAATATCATCTCCGCAGCCAAGCAGCAATAGCCGTGTCGAGATGCCCTTCACTCTCTCTCTCTCTCTCTCTCTCTCTCTCTCTCTCTCTCTCTCAGGTTTAGTAATAGGGGAATAGCGGTTCCCGATCGCGCACGCGAATTCAAAGTGAGAAATGGTTAATTGTAATTCATTATATTTTATAATACGTTTTAAATAAACGTCGCCTTAAGCGACTTTAAATTTATAACTTGATTCAGTGATTTTCCCTAGCCCCGCAAGAACCGCTCCCCTCTACCGACCTTGCTGGCCTGGCCGATCAGAGGATCGCGGTTCTCTTGTGGTAGTGATTATTGAATTAGTGATTGGCCAAGGGGCTAAATTCGATATAAATAAATACAGGGTGTCCAAAAAGTAACGAAACACTTAAAAATTCTACCTAATAAAGATGTTTTTGAAAAAAATGAAGATCATCCTAGTAGTAACTTACAATGAGGAATCCAATGGTGATCTTGGAGTTAACCTTGAACTTGACCTTGAAGGTTATTTCAAGTCAACTTTTTTTCCTTAAATGGAAACCCCTATTTTTGACAACGGCAATCAATAGAGCGGGAAATTTTACGTCCAAATATGTACTGAGGTCATAGGTAAAGTACGACCTTAAGCTCATCTGAAGGTCATTAAGGTTGAGCCAGATAAGAAGCGGCTCTTTCCTGCACTTCTTTGGGGCAGCTGTTTACGAATGAAGTTAACTAATTCTTGGAGTAACTGTTTCACGAGCAGTCCAGTGGTGACCTTGGATTTGACCTTCAAGGTCATTTTAAGGTCAACTTTTTTTACAGGGTTTTAAATAGGGGTTTCCATTTAAGGAAAAAAAGTTGACCTTGAAATAACCTTCAAGGTCAAGTTCAAGGTTAACTCCAAGATCACCATTGGATTCCTCATTGAAAGTTACTACTAGGATGATCTTCGTTTTTTTCAAAAACATCCTTATTAGGTGGAATTTTTAAGTGTTTCGTTACTTTTTGGACACCCTGTATAATTGGGCCGTAGAAATCCCTTCAATAATCATTATTACAATGCAAAAAAATTGATGTTAAAATACATTTTCTGCATTTGTACTTGAAATTTAATGCGGCTACATTGAAATTGTTGTGAATGTACTCGAATTTAATGTACTTCCATATTAAAATTGATATAAAAATTTATTGCAAATGAACATATGCTACGTCCTGCTATATGTTCCTAAATGTTGTGATAGCTAAGTGGATAACATGCTGGACTTGTAACTTTTTTGATCGGGTTCAAATCCCTTATGGAGCTTTTTTTTACATCTTTTTTTTTTGGTTAATAAATTAAGTATTATTTATTTTATATGTGATAATGTTGACCATTTAATAAGTTTAGTTTGTTTAATTTAATTAACATGAAAACATTCAAACAATTTCAATATAGTCGCATTAAATTTCGAGGATAAATCCTGAAAATCTAACGCCAAAATGAATAAAATAATAAATGTTGTACAATAATTATTGTTTAATAATAATAGCTTTTTTTTCATATAATGCTCAAACTCAATTTTGCGAATTTTTCTTAAGTGCAAAATAAATGTAATATACAAACAAGGACTCGTGGTCAAGTGGACTAGGTGTTGGACTCTGAATCGGAACGTCGCAGGTTCGAATCTCATCGAAAGAAAGTTTTTTCATTTAAGGGGATGCCGATCTTAACATATAATATTTATATATTTGTATTATCAATTTAAAATAAATTATTGTATAATTAAAATAATAACATAAATCCTATGGTTCCTATAATAATATGAACTTTACATTATACAAAATAGTTTTAGTATTCTATTTATTTCAAAGTAATAAGTAGCTTTTTAAACATTTTGATAAGGATAAATAGTAAGCAGTCCAATGCGGGACTGGGTAACACGAGAGGGAGAGGTTGAAGCGTAATAAATTGCACACCTCAATATGTGAATGTTAAGAAAGAAGATTACTTTATTAAGATCAGCTCGGGCCAGCTTCTCGTGGCAGACTAACTTACATAACAACAGCGCAAGCGAAGAATCGCCTAGTATAGGTTCGGAGCGACACACACGGTGGGGCCGCCAATTAAGTTTTACAGACGGTACAACACATTTCAATAAATAAATCATATGAAATACTTATTTTGTATAATAAAATATGTTAAAAACCTTTCTTCTATTTTTCATGTAACTGCTGAATACTACCATAAAATATTTAAAAAAGTTTACAAAAATATTTCAAGAAACATTCTTATGAAAGATTTTACGAAGATTTCATGAAATATTTTTGCCGGATCGATGTCGCTGACATAAAAATATTTCGAAAACTTTTCATGAAAGATTTTTGAAACATTTCAAACCCTTCATGAAATCTTTCAGAAACCTTTTAAAAATTTTTCATGCTATGTGGGATAAAAAATACCTATCAAATACAAACCCTATACAACTTCTTTTTACTATTATTTTCAAATAATTTTCCAGATATTATCAACATAACTTTTAAAAGGATTACAAAATATTGCTGGACAGAGAGAAAAATTATCCCAAAAAGTAGATGATAAAAGTTGACAGTAAAGATTATAATCGTCTTGCCAGAAAAGTGGCAATTCCGATCATTGCTAATGATATCTATTTGAATAGAACAAGAATTATAAAATAAAAAAAACTGAAAATAACAACTTTTATTTTATTATATTGGCATGAAGATTTTTTTGACTTGTGGTAATTGAATATTTTCTATCAACGATGATGGCAGTATATTTTTTTTCAACATTCCTAAGAATATGATCTCTTTGTAGAAAATACGTTCTTTGCAAAATCGAAAAAATTATAAATCTCTAGATCGAATTTACAAAATATAAAAATACCCTGCTAAAACTTGAGTATTAGAACAGATGAAAAGGAATTAAAATGTATATTTGAATCCTAAATATGAATACCTATTAATGCCATTGATTACATTTCGATTCTTATTAATACATTTTAAAACTCAATTTCTAACAGGATAGATTCATGATTAGCGATCCCAAAAAACCCCGAGTACACATCTACATTAGTTTTCAAGAAAAATGAGAAATTTATGAAATAAAATCCTCCATATTGGATTCTCCATTTTGAATTTCGCTGTTTCCAACTTAGTGAAATTACGCACAAATTAAATTCCACTCAAAAAATTCATTGAAGAAGAGGGCTCAACTAAGATAATTGTAATACGGAGTCAAAAATTATAAAATTAATAAATTTTTTAATTTGGCATAAAACGATTTTTGACTCCGTATTACAATGCCCCTCCCGGTACACCACCCGGTAACTTGTGCCATTCAACGTAAAAAAAATTGAAAGATGCACTATCTTGAAGCTTAAGATCGCACTTTTCCAATAGCGTGTAGAAAAATAAGATAAAAAGTTGTTAATTAAACATATAAACAAATCAGAAGCGGCCCCAGGACGGATCCCTGGGGAACCCCCAGATTGGTTTCAATATAATCAGAAAAACCATTATTTTGAGAGACAACCATCTGGGAGCGGTCGTGTAAATAAGATTTGACCCACAGGAGAACCATCCTGGAGAAGGCAAAATGGTGTCAAATGCCTTACTGAAATCAAAGAGAAGAAGTAAGATCAACTTCTTTTTGTCAATGGCCATACGAATGTCATCTGTCAACTTTAACAGTGCAGTTTGGGTGCTGTGATGTTTATGAAAACCAGTTTGGAGGGGGTCTAATAGTTTGTTCTCAGTAATATAATTCGTGATTTGGGATTGGGCATTCTTTTCAAGACCCTTGGATAGGAAGCAAAGAATGGCTATAGGTCTGAAGTCCGAAACAGAATTTGACGCTGCATTCTTTTGAAGTGCAATGCTTTGAGCCTTCGTTCAGGTTCGTGGAAAGATGCCCGACGCAAAAGAGGAGTTGAAGATGTTGACAAGGTGCACTTGTATAGTTGGCAGAGCTTTCACTATCACCGATTGTGGTATGCCATCCTCTCCTGTCGCCTGCGAGGAGAAATGTGATATTGCCAGGACTATATCGCTGATGTTTATTGGCTGAAACTTGAAGCCTTCTTCACTCAAAATACTGAGATAAAAAATCGATCTCGTAAACGCATATTATGAAAGCTTAGATATTTATGCCACCAGTCATTGAGGTTACAAGAGGATTGAGAACCGAGAACCATTTGGAAAATTAGATTTTATAAAAAAAATATTGAAAAACATCGTGTTATTTTTTTATTTAAACAATATTTTTACATAATTAACAACTTTTTATGTTATTTTTCTGCACGCGATTGGAAAAGTGCGATCTTAAGCTTCAAGATGCATCTTTCAATTTTTTTACGTCGAATTGCACAAGTTATAATAGCGGAAAGAGTGGTGTACCAGGAGGGGCATTCTCGACCTTAACGGGTTAACTAGTGACTTATTGGTGGTACCTTCTTAACTTACTATATAAAATTTTGTCCTTTTTTTTTTTATAACAATCTAACCTCAAAATGCTTTAATGCCAATTTTTGGCTCTCGTGCTGTAAAATATCGTATGAGACTAGTGCATAAGTACCCTATTGAAGTCGTATGAAATGAACTCACTTCGTTCGGGCGTAAAATATCACATGACTTTTATAATGATCATTCTTACCAGCTTATTTTAAAAATAAGTAATACTTCAAAGTCCAGTTAGAAAAAGTGTGAAATGGTAAGAAGAGGTGCTATTCCACCACTTTTTCCAACCGGACTGCGAGATGATCCCTTTTTCTTCCAGACCAACGATTTGACCTCCCTGTCGAAAATATCCAGCTGGAAATCCAGGTGGAAAATCCAGCTGGAAATCCAGGTGGATTTTCCAGCTGGAAATCCATACATGGACTGGATTCCAGCTGGATTTCCAGCTGGATTTTCCACATGGATTTCCAGCTGGATTTCTGAAGAATGCAGGTGCAATTTATACCTTGATTTCGAATCAATCGAGGTCGATTTAATGGATATCCAGATAGAATTTCCACCTGGAATTTCCACCTGGAATTTCCACCTGGAATTTCCATCTGGAATTTCCACCTGGAATTTCCATCTGGAATTTCCATCTGGAATTTCCATCTGGATATCCAATAAATCCACCTAGATTGATTCGAAATCAAGATATAAATTGCACCTACATTCCCCAGAAATCCAAGTGGATAAATTCAACCAACGTTCCCCAGAAATCCAGTTGGAATTTCCACCTGGAAATCCAGCTAGAAAATCCAGCTGGAAATCCAGCTGGAATCCAGTCCATGCATGGATTTCCAGCTGGAAAATCCACCTGGATTTCCAGCTGGATTTTCCACCTGGATTTCCAGCTGGATATTTTCAACAGGGCTATGCTTCAATTTATATAAAGGGATTTGCGTATACACTTCCACGTGGAATACCAAACGCAATACACACATTTTTATGTTAAATTTTGTTATATGTTGCACTGTTTTTTTTTTTTAATTTTTGAGTACTAATTTTAAAGCTAAATACCTTGCAACTACAAAATTTTACGTGTTTTTCAATTTATTTTATCAAGAAACACTATAAAAAAAAAAAAAAAAAATGAGTTATACTAGGTTCTCCATTTCATGTAAAACGTTCAATTTTTAAAACTTTTTAAGGGCGGTAATAAATTCGTTCTCTTAAATGTATATTGGTTATTAAATCACACTTACCAAAATAAAGATAACAACTTAATTTTTAGAATTAAAGTATTTTTAATTTAAATGTTAAAAATAAAATTATTAATAGAAATCGTTTTTTTAAAGGGGTCCAAATACTGGCGTTACGTTGGTCAAAAAATGGATGGTGATTACCCCAAAGATATTAGTGAAGGTTTTACTGGAATTCCAGATAATATTGATGCAGCGACTGTTTGGACCGGTAACGGAAAAATTTATTTTTACAAAGGCACAAAGTTTTGGAGATTCGATCCGGCACAAAAACCTCCAGTAAGAAGTACTTATCCTAAGCTAATATCAAACTGGGAAGGAATACCGGATAATGTAGACGCTGCTCTTACTTATCACGGTCATACGTATTTCTTTAAAGATAAAGTTTATTATAGATTTAACGATAAGACTTTTTCAGTAAGTATATTCAAGAACTATTTTCTTAAGATAAGCAGTAACAATCACTTATTATAAATATTAATCCATTTTTAGGTAGATTTAGCAAATCCATCATTTCCAAGACCAACGGCATACTGGTGGTATGGTTGCAGATCAACTAATAAGGGATCTTTAGAAAATATACAATGGCTGCATAAAAATTCTAATTCATTTTCTAATAAGTCCAAAACTATACGCAGCGCACCGATTGATAATGATAAAAGTAAAATAAAAGAAGAAACAAATGAAACGATTTTAGATGCAGTAACGTAAACTTGAGCGTTATTAGGTAAAATATTAAAAAGACGTTCCTAAAACCCGAGTATTTATAGAAACAACAATTTTTTTACGTCATCTTTTTTTATACATAAAGTTTTATAATGAATTTTATAACCATGTATTTTTAAACAAAATAAAGAGATACCAGTATTCTAAATGCAAAACATTTTTTCTATAGTTTAATATGAAGCATTCTTTACCAATATATTCTGCAGGGTACTCTACAGGACATTTAGCAGGAAATCTTGCTATCTTGTAGATAATTCGCCATTTTTCCTACAGGAACTTTTTTCTGCAGGATTTTCCAAAAGGATAATTTTGTAGGATAACAGCTACCCTACAGAAAATCTTTCCTCTAGGGAAAACCACGAATTACCTGCAGGGCACCAGGACAATTAATTTTTAGAATTATACCGAACACGCAACTTGCAACAAAAATAATCATTTAAAAAAATCTTAAATGCAAAAGTTAATCGATTCTGAAGGTAAACTAACTTTTGAAGATGATGTATACGGACTTATCATTCATTATAATTCTGTAGGTCATTTGAAGACTATCTTTGGTTTTTTAAAATGGCAACTCTACAGTAAAAAAAATTGCTGTACAGCAAGCCCATTAGCCTCAGTTGTTCAGACTATCGATCGATTAGCAGTTTTAGAACACCATAATATAACAATGGTGTTGTGAACAGTTCAATATTTTCGGTCGCTTACACAAATAAAAAGTCCAGATAAGAAATCCATTTGGGACTGGGTAGATTTCATCTGGATTTGAATGGATTTCTAAACGGGAATCCCACCTGTTCTTTTTGCAATATTAGCCAGATATCTATTGAAATACAGTTTATATTAGCTGGAAATCGATTGAAATCCAGCTGGGTTCGCTCAGCTGGGGCGGCCGCCATTTTCCCTTGAGCACGCGCTTGCCGCTACGGATCGACGAAGACGCCGCTGATGACGCCACATTCACACTAACATCCAGCGTACACTACACCACACTAGACACACACACGTAACACTGACACGTAGCGAGTTTGACGATGACGCGGAGACGGGAGGAGACACGAGCGAATGCGAAGATACGCGAGCCGGTCGAGTACGTGTTGCTCGGTCGACGGAAACTGAGGTGGCGCAAGGGAGGGTCGGAGCTCGAGACATAAATGACGCGGTGCAAAAGAAAGGGAGCCCGGCTCTCATGCTAGCTGCTCGCCTCCGCTAAGGCGAGGAGTCACTCCTCCGCTGGCGTATTAGTGTCGCTGAGCGCCACTAGTGAGATGAGGGCGTTAAGGTGGCGAGTTCGGCATCGACGCGCGATCCTGAGCGCCGATCGTTTTTCTAATATCAATAATGGGTTCAAGAAGGACAGCGATAGCCGTGGCGAAGAAGACGCTTCGCGACGTCGGCGAACGTCGGAAGCCGCCATTCCAAAATAAGTACTAGTACTGACGTCATGCTTAGTTTTTGTTCGTAACGGATAGAATTTTCGCGACTTCCAGGTTCATCAGGGCGGTAGGGAACGTGATCGCGATTGGGTCTTACCAAGGAACGGAAAACAGGGATGGTCGCTGAGAGGGAAAGGAGGAAAAGTATTAAAGAGAAAATGAATAGGACTACTCCGTATGCTCCAATTTTTACCGGTTGTTGTCGCGACTTTCCATAGATGTAACGAGACGCGACAGATAAGCAGAAGTTTCCGCGAAGAGAAAAATAGTTTTCACATTGATACTGGCTAAACTGGAAGAGAAGATGAACACCGACCTCTACACCAGATGAATAAACGAGGCTCATCAGCAAGAGGAAGAAATCGAAGTGATGGCTAGAATGGTTTCTAGGATGTAGCCTCCATAGCTACCCGGTTGAAAATAGAAACGTTGAAAAGAAGGTTTCTTATCAACGTTCCCGAAAGCTTGATTATCAACGTTTCATAACCTTGAAAAAAAGTTGATTTACCTTGTGTAACGGGCAACCGGCCGCGTGTGTGATCGCGACGGGCTGCTCGCAGAAGACGCGCACAAACTAACGCGCAAGTTAAGATATTTACTAAGATTGGATCTGCGGAATAAATCAACGTCGAAATCCAAGTGAAAAGATTTAACATCCCAAATTTACGGGGATGGGGCGCCAGGCACTGTAAAATAAAATATTGCGAGCAGTGCCTCTCGCAAAAAAAAGGATTTAATTCGCACAATACGGACTCTCGCTCCGGCTACTCAGCGGAGAGTCGTGAGGTCGCGAACGGCACAGTCGCTAGAGGTTGCGGACAACACAATAACATTAATACACAAAAATAAACAATTAACTCAAACGTAACTCTAATGTGCCTTTATTTAGCCAGCGACTTAAGGCGCGCGGCTTTCCAAAATAGGCAATTACAATAATTTTGGAATTTAACAAGAGACGTTTTACAAGTTAGATTATTCAGTAAATTTTAGAATTCACCAAATCAAATTAATAATTGAAATTTCAGATTTACTCAATAACATGTTCAATACTGGAATTCAACAATAAAGTCAGAATTAAATTAACTCCACCAGAAATATACGCGGAAGCTAATTAATCATCAAACGGCGCATAAGGGCGCAACAAAAGAAATACAAATGCCTTATAAAAATAACGCGTAATCAAGGGCGAGGCACGAGCACCCTGGCGTAAAATCTATTTGCTTCAACGTAGGCGAACAAAACCACTTATCTTTCACCAAATAGAGTGCCACCTTGTCCTGCCGATTTGAAGCTGCCGAGTGTATCTCTCGATGTTGCTCGGCCACAGGGCCTGAAGGAAGGCACGCAAACCGCGAAATTAAAGAAAAACGTGGGTTCGCCACGGAACAAAAGTAGAAAATTATAAATTTGGACTTTTAAGTCAATCAACGCGGCGCGGAAGTTGCTCCAGGCAATCCTCCTCGTAGGCCAGCCAGTTGAGAAGTCGCAGAGCGCTGCTCCTCTCGGTGCGACCAAGGTACCGACGCTCGTCGTCTCGTCGGCGTCACCGCTGCTGATTGGTCGCCTTAGATCGGGTGATTCTGGAGGGCCAGTGTAAAGGTGAAACCACCTCGTCGCTTGCCTCCTCATCCCTCGCCTGTCCTCCTGAAAAATAGGGGAGGTAAGTGCTGGTTCACGTAAACATTATTCCGAGCCGCAGCGAAATTAGCTCGCTGATGGAATTTTCCTATTTTTGTGCGGCTCGGCAGCACTGCCGTCAGGCAATTTCGCAGGCTTAAATAGAGAGAAATTAAATGGGAGGCAATACTCATCTTTTAGGCGAACTGGACCCTCCGTTGCCCTTGGCTGTTATTGCAGCAACGGCGCGCCTCAGACGACGACGGCGATCGGTACCTGGCCAACCTTGGTGCGCATCTGCAGATATCTTGGCGGAGGCATCTTCCCCTGAAATATATAACCGCTTCCGCGGAAAAATACTATTTCTAACGCAATTCTAGGCAGTGGTGGAGGGACTTCCCATCTGGCTGCTTGTTCACTAATCAAACTGACACGCGAAGTAACGGGCGAAAAAGCGCCGCGTTACTCTTGTTTTTCAACCTTTTTTTCAACGTTTCCTCGATGAGTTATATAAACGTTGATTTTCAACCGTTTTTTTTTTGAAAATTTTTGCAATTTATATTAGCCTTATCATTGAAACGTTGACAAAAAGGTTGAAAATCAACGTTTATATCGCTCATCCAGGAAACGTTGAAAAAAAGGAGAAGTCTGTCGAGAAGTTTAGTCGTGTCGTGTAGAGTCAGTCGGAGTCGAAGTCGAGTCTATCGTTCTAAGTCGAGCGTCTGAGAGTATTTACGTCGAGGAGGCAAGAGAAGGACGCCGGTGAGTGGAGCGGAGCAGTAGGCTGAGGGACGATCGTTGCCGCTGCGCAGGTGAGGTGTCAGCGGAGTGTTGTAACTCGGGTAATTCAGCCGTCGGGAGGCGGTTTGTGGCAAGGGTGCCGCAATCCGGGAAGCGAAGTCGTCATGGAGTAGAGTCTTCGTGTCGTAGTAGATAATTGTTGCGTATACGTGTAGATAACTTGCGATTGCGTGACATAAAGTACGTGTTATTTAGCGAAGTGCCAGCGAGGTCTTAGATTTGTATGCGTATTTGTATTGTCGTGAGAGCCATTGGAAGAGGCGAATAAATAGAGTAAAATTAACTACGTTGTTTTATTTACGAGCGTGCGTGTTTTGCATGTGTGTGAACAGTCTGATTGTTGCGGATAGCCGAACCCCGTCGGCTATCGAGTCTAGGTCTCTAGCTCTCCCAGCAGCTTGCCAGCGCAGAAAGAAGGAAGCAGCCCGGGTGGTGTTTCAAACACCTAGCGCCCATTCTACAGGAAAAGTCCGGGGCACTTGTGGTGTACTCTTTGTCGGCGTTGCACGGGAAAGTTTCGCAACTCTCGCGGGTCAAACGCAACGTCACAAGTGACAGAGACGTTTGAGGCATATATGAAGTGATTAGAGTACATGTTAAGGAAGAAAAGGAGGCGTTACTGGTCGTAAATCGCAACAAGTACGAATTCTGTTGCTCCAGCGTGACGTATTTGGAGTTCTTCCTAGACCGCAGCGAATTGCGACGAGATTCCAAAAAAAATAGCTCCAATGGTGACGTATCCCATCCCTAAAAACCTCAAACAGTTGCGACGCTTTTTGGGAATGTTGAGATGATATGCGATGTTTATAGAAAACGATGCAGAATTGAAGGTGCCCCTACTGAAGATTTTGAAGAAGGGACAAGAGTGAGTATGGGTGGAGGAAAAAACAGCGTGCGTTCGAGCAGTTAAAGAAGGCGTTAACCACAGCCCTAGTGCTCGCCCGACCTGACTTCTCCCGACCCTTCACCGTGCAGTGTGATGCAAGTAATTACGCATTAGAGGTAGAAGTTGCCGCCTTTGAGGAGATTGAGGTTTCCAACGTGTACAATGGAGAACGGACTGCTGTATAAACATAAAAAGGACGAGTTGTTGGATTCCATCGCAACACCAGAAGACGGATGGAGGTTGGTGGTACCGAAGAACCATCGCGGCAAGGTGCTGGAGGAAGCGCCCGTCGTCCCCTCTTCCGGACATCGGAACCTATGATAAGATCGCACGAGAGTATTTTTTGCCAGGGCTATGGAATTATGTCAACGAATTCATGAAGACCTGTCCAAGGTGTCAGACCTATAAGGTTTCGCAACAAGCACCAGGAGGTCTGATGGGGAAGCGGGTCATAGAGCAACCTTGGACAGTGGTTGCAGCGGACCTGATGGAGTTCCTTCCTAGCCGAAGCCAAAATAAATACCTAGTGGTCTTCATGGGCCTCTTCACGAAGTGGATCGAGAAGAAGCCGTTAAGGAATGCGACAAGGAAGGTGGTAGTGAGAGCTTTTGAAGAGTTGATCCTGTTTTGCTGTGAAACTGTTATTTTGTCAGTGGACACAGTGAATAATTATATTAACTTGTTTAGATTAATTTGGTCATTTATTATATAGTTACAAAAAAAAAAAAGGCAAAATAGATACAAAAGGGAGGAGCACGCTCGAGACGCGTCCTATCGCCATACACGTTCGGGCGAGACTGACTCGGGAGAGACAATTGCCTCATGAAGGATGTCGCGGGAGTTAACGACTTATTAAAATAGAGGGCGCTTACAAATAAAATGAATTAGCAGCGTATTTTCTACATTGTACAACACTCCCACTTAGAAGATACGCACTACGCCTATGTCCTTTCTTATTAACTCAAAATTTTCTCTTGATAGGGCTTTTGTTAGAATGTCAGCCTGCTGTTCTTTGGAACATATGTACTTTATTTTACAGAAATTGTCACGGTATTTTTCTCTTATAAAATTGTATTTAACATCAATATGTTTGGTTCGACAGTGAAATTGAGGGTTTTTAATTATTTTTATAGTACTCTGGTTATCAATAAAGAGTATCGATGTTCTAAATTCTGAGGTAATTAATTCACGAAACAATCTGTCTAACCAAATCATTTCTTGAACAGCACTACATGCGGCCATGAATTCTGATTCTGTTGTAGAAAGAGCAACTGTTTGCTGTTTCTTAGAACTCCACGAAATTATATCATTCCCTAGCTTTATCACATATCCTGATGTCGACTTTCTTGTATCATAATCGCCTGCATAGTCGGCGTCAGAGTAAGCTATGATTTGTACATTTGTCGAGTCATTTTTTCCATAAATTAAACCATAATCTGATGTACCTTTAATGTATTTAATTATTCGCTTAACATTATCCCAATGAATTTTCTTAGGTTTATCCGCGTATCTGCTCAAGACTCCCACTGAATACGAAATATCCGGTCTGCTGACCATCGCGAGAAACATCAAACTGCCTATCGCTTCTTTGTACGGTACATTATTTAGGATTTCGTCGTTTTCAAAAAGTTCTATCCTTGAGGATGGATCAAGAGGTACGCTGATTTCATGAGCATCTGTTAAATTAAATCTTTGAACTATTTTCGTAGCATATTGCCTTTGATTAATAAATAAAAGATCATTTGGCATGCGTGTAATTTCTATACCTAAAAACACGTTTAAATTACATGTAGTTATTTTGAATTTCTCCTGTAAGTAGCTCATCAAATCATTTATTTTCTTGACATCCTTACTTGCGATAATGCCGTCGTCGACATATATGGCCAGTATTAACTTATTGTCTAAGTCGTTAATTACAAATACGCACGGATCAGCCTGTGTTTGAAACAAATTAAATTCCTCAAGACATTTCACAAATTTATCGTTCCAACATTTTCCGGCCTGTTTCAAACCATATAAGCTTTTGTTTAACTTACAAACTTCATTTTTATTATTCGAGAAACCTTCTGGTTGACACATGTATATCGTTTCGCTTAAATCGCCGTTGAGATATGCGGATTTTACATCAAATTGTTTTAAGTGCATTTTTTCGCTTGCAGCTATAGATAAAAATGTTCTGATGGAATTATAGCGAGCAACTGGACTAAAAGTTTCACTAAAGTCTATACCCGGACGTTGCGAACAACCCTTCACTACAAGCCTTGCTTTGTACAATTTTGAATCATTTTCTTTGTTATTCTTGATTTTAAATACCCATCTGTTTTTTAAAATTGTTGCATCGTCCGGAGTTTTAACAAGTTGCCAAGTATGATTTTCTACGAGAGAATCTAATTCGCTTTTCATAGCCTTTTTCCATTCGGATGAATTTTCGCTTTGTATCGCCTGATTGTATGTTACAGGTTCGCTTATTTGTGAAATAAACAGCTCTTCAATGTCAATATTGTCGTTTAAGAACAGCGGTTCACCGTACCTTTGAGGTGGTCTAATACATTGTCTGTCGCGAAGTCTGCGCTGCGTAGAATTATCGTTTATACCGTTATTCGCAATATTATTTTCGACGATATCGTTGCCTAAGTTTTGATTTATTACGTTATCGGGCGCATTTGGGAAAACTTCATCATTAAAAATTTCATGTACATTCTCTTGATTATCTGAGATTTTTAAATAATAATCATCTTTAATTTTTAAATCATTCCTTTTGTTTAAACATTCTAATTCATTTTTAAAAACTATATCTCTGTGCAATTCAATTTTATTTGTTTCGGAAATCAGGATTTTGTAGGCCTTTACATTTTCATCGTATCCGACTAAAATACCCGGTTTAGCTTTTGCGTCCCATTTAAGTCTTTTTTGCTTCGGGACATGTACGTAAACATGAGTTCCTATGATTCTTAAATGTTGAAAGTTTGCCCTTTTATTGAACCAAATTTCATATGGTGTTTTTCCTTTTATTTTTGTTTTTCTTGTTCTGTTAAAAATATATACAACTGAATTAATAACTTCTACCCATAAATTTTTATTTAGAGAGTTTCTTAGTAAAATTGTTCGTGCCGCTTCTATGAGGGTTCTATTCTCGCGCTCCGCTTTTCAGTTTTGCTCCGGAGTATAACTAACCGTTCGTTCGTGTTTAATGCCGTATTTATCTGTTACTTCTTTTATTTCTTTGCAAACGAACTCAAGGCCGTTATCCGTTCTTAGCGCGTTGATTTTCTTACCTGTCTCATTTTCAAATCTTAGTATAAAGTTTTTAAAACAATCTTTAGTCTCATATTTATTTTTGATAAAATATACTTTTACAAAGTTTGAGTAATCATCCTTTAGTAAGAAAAAATATTTCGAGTTTCCTATAGAATTTACCTCCATGGGACCGCATAGATCGGCATGAACTAATTCACCAACTCTTGAAGTTTTTGATTCACTTCGAGGAAAAGGCAAACGGTGCATTTTGCCTAAGGCGCATGCATCACAAAAGAATGTCGAGTTATTTACTTTAATATTATTTTGGGCTAAAAATTCTTTCACATGTTCAATGTTTTGATGCCCTAATCGCTCGTGCCATACTTGGAGCATGTTTGCCTTTTCACTCGTTTTTTCGGTTATGTTTTCATTTGTTGCTTTCTCGCGTTCATTTTCGGAAATAGTATTATTTTCCGGTACACTTACAAAATTGCGCTCTTCAGTATTTTCGAGTAATCTAAATTTCATTTTGAATAATTCTTTTTCAGATGATCTTTCGGCTAATGCGACAATGACATTATTTTTATAAAATACACTTTTAAGATTAGTAGATTCGCAACGAATTTCTTTAGAAAGGGCCGCTCCCATCGAAAATAAATTAAACTTAATACCTGGTACATGTAGGACATTTTTCAAATATTTATTTATCCAGTCTTTTCCATCGTACGCTTGAATTTCTATATTACCTCTACCTATTCCATGTACAATATGTCCATCGCCTAGCTTGATCGAAACCGCTTCTTCTAGTTGAATATAGTTGCTGAAGAATAATTTGTTTCCGCACATGTGTGATGTCGCGCCGGAGTCGAGCAGCCAAGCCGATGTGTTGATGTTTGGGGTCGTAGTCAGTAGAGTCTTTCCGATGAGTGCTTGATCGTCTTCGCTGCTGGCCGCCTTGTCGTTCTTCCGAGAAGGGCGTTTATGTTTGTTTTCGTCCAGAAACCAACAGTCTTTTCGATAGTGTCCTTCCTTTTTGCAATTAAAGCATTTTACAGTTTTATTGAACGTATTTTCACTCTTGTTTTTATTTTTATTCTTTGTAAAAAAAGGTTTCTTCATCCCTTTTGTTAAAAGAGCACTGTCTTGGTGGTTTTCTTGAGTTTTCTTACGTGCTTCTTCCATTACTAAGCGAGCAGTTAGATTATCGATCGTTCGCTCTGTTGCATCGGTCGATTCCCAAGCCGAGATGAAATGATTATATTGCTCTGGAAGAGTCATTATGATTTTTGTTATTAGCATACTATCAGATATATTCTCACCAAGAGCTTTTAGTTTGTAGCACAAATCTTGTAATTTTGATATGTGGGTTGATAAATCATCTTTTGGATCCTTGTCATATTTGAACCATTTCTGCTGAAGCATATGCACACTGGTTTCTGTTTTATTTTCATACACTCCGTGTAACTTTTCCCACATCTGATGTGCCGTCTCACAATTTATGATGTGCAGCATCGGTGTGTTCTCGATTGTTGTAGCGATGTACCTCTGTGCGATGCCATCAAGTTTAATCCACTCACGCAGTTTCTTTTCGTAATTCGCTGTTACTTCAGCATTTTTAGTGATTTCTTCTTGAGTCGGAGGAGAGGGTTTTGCGATGTCTCCACTTACAATTTCGTAAACTCCTTTTGAGACGAAGATTATTCGAAGCTGGAATTTCCATACTCCCCAGTTTTCGTTGCCTTTTAGTGGATTGATTTTGACCAATTCGCTTTCCATTTTATTTTCAGTTTTTTTTGTTAGTTAATACTCTTTTCACTTTTTCAACTGTGATCAACTGGGCCCATAACCTGTTATTTTGTCAGTGGACACAGTGAATAATTATATTAACTTGTTTAGATTAATTTGGTCATTTATTATATAGTTACAAAAAAAAAAGGGCAAAATAGATACAAAAGGGAGGAGCACGCTCGAGACGCGTCCTATCGCCATACACGTTCGGGCGAGACTGACTCGGGAGAGACAATTGCCTCATGAAGGATGTCGCGGGAGTTAACGACTTATTAAAATAGAGGGCGCTTACAAATAAAATGAATTAGCAGCGTATTTTCTACATTGTACAACAGAAACTCCTCCTTATTTCCTGACGGATAACGGGAAGGAGTTCGTCAAATTTTCGACCCAGACTTTAGAGGAACACCCTCAGGCGAACCCAGTAGAAAGGAGCAACAGGACGTTGAAGACGATGATAGCGATGTATGTTAAGGCTAAACATAGAGATTGGGATATTCATTTGTATGAGTTCCGGCATGCAGTGCATACCGCGACCCAGAAGGCGATGAAGGTGTCCCCTGCCTTCCTGTACTTTGGGGGACAATCCGTATCGGTTAAGAGTTTGCGATGCGAAGTGGATTAGATGCGTTGAAGGAGCTAGTGGCACAGAAAACAGATAAGCAAAGGAGAAGCTGAAGAGGACGTATAACGTTGTTTGTAAATTCACGTTGATAGCTATAGAAGTTTTGAGTTGTAGGAGTTTTCTGTTGTAGGAATTCGAAGTAAAATTAGTGTAAAGTAGTAGCAAACGCGATTTGGTATTTCTAAAAGCGAAGAAGAAGCATAGGAAATATTTAAGTGTAAATCGATTATTTGAAGGTAAGCAGCATGTTGGAGTTAGTGGATTTTCAGTTGGGACGTGACCCACACATAGACATAGGATTTATTTTTATTTGTGTTTTTTGAATTAATTTATTTGTTTATATTTGAATTTATTTATTTATTTATTTTTTATTTTTATTTTTTTTTGAGATACAGGAAGATATTTTATAGGAAGATATTCGATAGTCGATAGTCGGTCAAAGGTGGAGACGCACCGGCTGCCCCTACTCGAGGACGTGCCGACTCGCGCGTAAGCCTAAGGCCCATTGCGCTTTGCCTCCTTCTATCATCATTTCAAATATCGCTACCCATTCAAATGTTCCTATATCCCCGGGTTTGAAAAAGATTAACCCGATATCCATTTACCTTCTCCTGCCTGTAGGCTGGATCTGATCCTTTTTATTAGGTCTATAAAGCCCGGTATACTAAAATTCCTAACATTTCCGGGCTCTAGTGTGAAGTCCCCGCACACTCTCCGTCTAATTCCCATAAGTCCAGGGCAGTCGCACAAAAGGTGCGCGGGGGTTTCCTTTGCTTCACCGCAGAGCCTACAGAGTTTCCTGCTCGTTTTTCCTATCCTATATTTGTGGTAAGCCAAATCACAGTGACCCGTGAGCCAGATCACCACTAGCCTGATCTCCCTTCTTTCGAATTTGATCAGCTCTGCTTTCCAACTTGGGGGTACTATCCCATCAATGATGCCTTTGATGTGTCTGCATCCCTGGATGTCGTGTCATCTTTTGCATTGTTCCGTTTCCACCCATTTCTGAATTTTTCTTTCTAGGTGGCAAAGCAGTATGACAACCATGGTATCGGTTGCTCTAATTCCTGCCGCTTCGCTATTCGCGAGTCTATCTGCCTTTTCATTGCTCAGAACACCCGAGTGTCCCGGGACCCACCTTAATTCTACATCACACCTTTTCGCAAGTCTATCTAAAGCATTGTGGCACCTTTTCACTTCTAGCGAGGTTACCTCTACGCAACTCCTGATAGCTTTGATTTCCGATTGGAAGACCATTGTATGGTCTTCCAGGGAAAGTACCGGCTCTGTGCTAGTTCCCTTAAGCCACGCCGTGGCTCCTGTTCCTTTTTCATTTTTGGACTCGTCAGTAAACCAGAGACTAGCTCCCTTTTCCCGCAGATTGACCTCTTGCTTTGGCTGAATCCCCAGTTTGAACTTCCTATCAAAGAAGAAGTTTCTGGGGTTCTGTCAATTTCCTGGTTGTTATTAAGGTCCACTGACTTAACCAGTTTAGTATCCTCATATTCGGCTATAGCCCTCGTTGACTTAATCTTGGCCTTCAGGGCAGCCGTTCTTATCATCAAGCACCATCTCAAGTGCTTTTATAGGTGTCGACTTCATCACCCCCTTGATATCTCTCATAACCAGTGCTTGCATCCTATCTAAGGTTGCCGCGCCTGTTTTCAGTCGACATCTTGGCCACCAAGCCACTGCTCCATGTATCAGCCTAGGTCTCAGTACAGATCTTTGTCTGCAGATGTCTGCTTTAGTTATCCTTGGTGTCAAATGTCACCCCCAAGTATTTTACTTCCTTGGCTAGTGGCACCTCATCCCCAAATAGCTTAATTGATCCTAATGGTTTCACCTTGTACCTGGTAGTAAAATTCACCAGAACCGCTTTGTTCGGGTTTACGAATAGCTTCACTTCCCTGCACCATTCGGTCACTATACTAAAAGCAAACCTCATCAGGCCTGCTATAGTGGACTCTGTATCTTCCATGACTAGGATAAGTACGTCGTCGGCATAGGCTTGCGCGTAGATGCCCCTGTCATTAAGCCTCCTTAATAGTTCGTCTATCACGGGGGGCCACAGCGTTGATGAGAGCACGCCACCTTGTGGACAACCCTTGGTTGCGCGTCCCCCTTCTTTCGCTTCACCCCATTCTACCTCTGGAAATACAGAGTATATTGAAACCAATCTGGGATTTCCACAAGGGTCTGTCCTGGGTCCCTTACTCTTTTGTCTTTACGTCAATGACTTACATAACAGACTAGACGGACTCGACATTAAGCACATTTTCTACGATGACGACCTCCAAATATATCTTCATATTGTAAAAGAGGATCTATCAGATGGTCTGACTCGACTGTCTCTAGCGGCACAAAAAGTGGCGGAATGGGCGGTGTGTTTCGGACTCCGGCTCAACACCAGTAAAACCAAAGCAATTTACTTTGGCTCTAACAGGAATGTGAACGACATTAACAGCAGGTCACTGCCAGGTGTAGGGCTGGAGGACGGAGTATACGTTCCGTTCAGCGCACAGGTGTTGTATTGGACAATAAATTAGTATACGTTCCGTCCAGCCTTGGTGTTGTATTGGACAATAAATTATCGCGGAAGCCGCAGATTGACTCCATCACAAAGAAAGCCAATAAAGCCCTTTACAGTCTGCGGTTTATACGGGGTTGCACTAATGAGACACTACGCAGGAGACTAGTCGTGTCTTTAGTCCAACCACATCTGCACAGTCGTGTGCTTAGAAGCAACGGACGAACTGCGTATCCGATTGCAAAGACTAAGCAATGCATGTGTGAGATACGTTTACGGAGTTAGGAGGGATGATCACATTTCCCCTACAGGAGGCGATCGGACTGTAGGTAATTGGACTGTAGGTAATTGAATCGGACTGTAGGTAAAGGTAGGACAAAATTATCCGAATGAGGGAGCCGAGTTATCTACTTGATTTCTTTTCTGTATACTCCCCGAGAGCCACTGCTAGGGGTGAACCGCAGGAACTGAACATCCCCAGAGCGAGCACTGAAACTGGAGCCAGCGCATTCCAAGTATAGGGAGCTCGCTTATGGAACTCCCTTCCGGCTCCTATCCGCCACCTGCCATCTTATACAGCTTATAAAGAGGATGCTGCGCCAGCACCTGTTGGCGGTAGATCCCTAACCTCCAACATCATATTTCATCTACTCTGCTGGGCACGGGTCCAGAGAATCATAGACCTACGCAAGTAATTAGACTGTGATATTTTTAATATCTGTGATAATCTCTAGTATCCATAAATGTATTTATTATATTATTTATTTAATTGTAAATAGACTATATCACAGACTGTCTCTTGTCTTCTGTAAATATAACGTCAAAGATAATACTTACAAAGGAAATATGTTTTGTACATGTAAATTTTAACATGAAAGTTTCTGTACTCGTAAATTTTGCCTTCGCAAGCGAATAAAGGAATATCTATTTATCTATCTATCTACCTCTATTATCCTATCAAGTAGAGTGCGACTGATCCATCTTACCAGGCCCGTTGACCTCCGTGCCCCTTGGCAGATGCTTCTTTCGGTGGTAAAGTGAAAAGCTCCTTCCACATCCATGAAGGCTGCCAATACCATCTCTCTTTTTTTAATACTTTTTTTTATTCTAGTTACCGCTTCGTACAACGCTGAGTCCACTGATCAGCCCTCTTTATACGCATGTTGTGTCGGATATAGAGGGTCATCAGCCAGTGGTCCGTTCCTCGTGTGTCGGTCCACTAACCTTTCCAAGGTTTTGAAGACAAAAAAAGTCAGACTTATGGGTCTATAGTCCTTTGTCCTCACATGGACCGGTTTGCCTGGATTAGGTAGGAAGACCACTTTGGCTTTCCTCCATTCATTTGGTATGTAGCCTAGCGAGAAACTTGCCTTATAGATACCCATTAGTGGATCCACCAGGGTGTCTATACCTCTCTGTAGCATTACCGGTACAATGTCATCTGGTACTGGTGACTTATATGGTTCAAACGAGCTAATAGCTCACCTCACCTTTTCCTCTGTAATTATTTGTTCAGCCATTTCCCTGTCCGGCATAGACGGTGTGCTCGGCTGATCTTCCTTTATCAGCCCCGGAAAATGTGCAGTCAACAAGCACTCTAGCGCCTCGTTTCCGTCAGCTGCCCATTCCCCCGAGGGAGTCCTTCGTTTACCCGAGGTGTTGGTTGAAGACCTTGCAAGGAATCGATGTAGCCTTGCTACCTCGGGTACTCCATCTAGCTCCTGACAGTAGAGTTTCCAGCCATCTCTTTTGGCTAGTTCTATCGCAAGTTTGTAGCGTCTTTGAGCTGCCTGGAAGGCTTCCCTTTCCACTACTCCCTTGCGCTTGCGCCACTTCCTTAACAGTATCCTTATTTCTTTCCTCTGTTTTTCCACTTTTGGATTCCACCAAGGTGCTCTTTTTTTACTCCTTTTCTCTTTCAGTTTGCAACTATCCTCAAAGGCACCTACTATAGCGTCCTGGATTTGCCTGCAGACTGTCTTTATCTCTTCCCTTGTCGTGGGTGTAGCCACGACTCCAGCTAATGTTTTCTTTAACCTTTTGAGGTATAGGTTCCAGTTAGTTTTCCTGGGGTTTCTCCATTTTTGTATCTCTCCTTTTACTTCCTTTAGCTCGAGCCGGATCGCCCATGGTCCGACATTGAGACCTATTATAGGAGGATAATCATCTAGAAAATTAAACCAAAATTAAAAATTTTTGTGGTAAACAGAAAAGGAATATAGATCGTAAGTTGGTGTTACCAGGGGACGGGAAACAGGGTGGATCCCAGAGCGGGTAAAGGGGAAAAATATGAAAGAGAATAATCAAGAGGCAATAAGAGCACTTCGCTTCATTTTAGGACAAGGTACTATTGCACAGTGCAAGCCCTATTGAAAAAACTTACGTAAAATCTTACGTAATTTCTTACGTGAGATCTTATGCCAAAATCTGATCTAAATTTTTTTAATTTACAAAGGATTATACACCACGCAAAACGTGGATAAACTCGTTATTAAAGAATTTTTTTCGATGGGACTTAGACTTTTTTCAGATGCAGAACGTAAAAAAGATTTTGCTACACATCTAAACAAATTCTAAGTCCCATCGAAAAAAAATTCTTTAATAACGAATTTATCCACATTTTGCGTGGTGTATAATCCTTTGTAAATAAAAAAAATTTAGATCAGATTTTGGCATAAGATCTCACGTAAGAACTTACGTAAGATTTTTCAATTGGGAAGGTACTATAGCAAGGTGCTCTTCTGATTGCCTCTTGATTAATATATATATACATACTAGGGGGTACCCCCTACTCGCTCCGCTCGTCCACCCCCCATTTTGCGATACAGTCAAATTCTAGAAAATAATTGTTGCATTTTTCTCCTTTTTCTTAACTGTATACGATACGAAACTTCATTTACCCAATTGCTTTAGCAATATAATTGAATATATTTATTTTTTCAGTCAAATTACAGAAAATAATTTTTTATAACCATTATTTTATTTTGAAACTTGTTTCCCCAGGCAACGAGGACGCCGATCGACGCCACGCAATCGCACTATTTTATTATTTATTTTAATACTAACACGACGCACGTTTCCGGAGGTTTCGCGGCTGCCCCATCGCGACGACGCCACGGCAAACCCACCAGGAGCACCCACGAGAGGAGGAGAGACGGCGCGACGTTCAGCGAGGGCTCTGGCTATCACCGGCTACACGAAGACGACGTCCACACGATGCGGCGAGCCAGCTGACAACCGGCGCCCTAACCCTACCTGACGCACGAGGCATACTTGGAGCGCTGGGGAGCAGCGCTGACGACATGCACACTCACTCGCACACTCAAACATCTAGCGAAGCTACCACGAGAGAGCACGACGAGCTGGACATCAGCCGCGAGGATGACAGCTTGGCGGCAAATGAAGATGCGGCGAGCACGTGTTGCCCGCCTAGCGCGGCACGTGTTAAAGCGGGATGGCGTGAGAGGCGCGCGTGCGCCGCGAACGAAGGCGCCGCTCGAGCTCGTTGAGCTCGACTATAGGCAGGGCCGTAGGGAGGGCCCGCGCCTCCGCCCGCGCAATTAATGCAAGCGGTGGCGCGGCGCACGTTTGCCATGTTCGCAAGTCCTAGCGTATACACGTCGCCTTTGCCATAATGAAAGTACTCGCGGGCTGTCCGGGAATAGAGGGCGCTCGCGCCGCGACTAGATCGTTCTGCAGGGCGATTCTAGGCGCGATAATGAAGTACTCGCGCGACACCTCACGTTCTTTTTTGTTAATTAGGCCGCCTGAAGAGAGACACTAATTACGAAGTGTGAGTGCGAGTGAGAGGGCAAGAGACGCCAACCCTACGTTCGAGATCGCCATTTTTCGAAGTTCACTCGTTGCCTGGATCACTACCACAGGACACCTCCAGCCCGAAGCTCCTTATTTTGTCGTCTTTCTAGAAGTCTGTCGAGAAGTAGAGTCGTGTCGCGAAGTCAGTCGAGAAGTTAAGTCGTCGGAGAATCGTCTGTTGGTCGAGAGTACGAGAGGACGTCCTGCGAGGAGGCGATAGAAGGACGCCGATGAGTGGAGCAGAGCAGTGGGTTGAGGGATGATCGTCGCCGCTGTGCAGGTGAGGTTTTGGCGGAGTGCTGTAACTCGGGTAATTCAGCTATCGGGTTGTCTCCGTTTGACGATTCCGGAGAAACCAAACGTTTGGGAATTTTTGTTTTTGATCGCGTTTTTCTAGTTCGTCGCATTTAGCGGTATTGCTCGCGAAAATTAGATCGCGTATTTTTCTTTTCTCAGGAGACGCGACAGATTATAGTAGGCCGCCGGCTATTAGACGAGCCAAGAATAGCGAATAAAAACGAACTCTACGTCAAGATGACTACCAAGGAGCAATGCACAGCGTGGATTCAGGCCAATGTAAGGAGGAACGCGGCAGTCGCCAAACTGGCGCAACAAATAAACCGGATGAACCCAGCAGTATTAGTGGAACAATTGAGGATACAGGACTGCAGTCCTGAAGGAGCACCCCGAGAGTTAAGGGAGCGGCTTCTATGTGCATCTTGCAGAAGAGTGTTGGCGATGGAGGTACCGTGGGATGCTACGGTCGACGAACCTTTAAAGATGACGGCACACCCGACACTGATGGCCCCGACGATGGATCGGAGGGACTTACCTGGACTGGACGGCGAATGTCGTGTCTCCCCAACGGCCACCGTGCGGGCCGCACCGAAGGAACTGACAGAGCCCATGCTCTCGTCCACCTCGCGACCGCAGGAATGGCAGACCGTCTACGAACCAAGGAGGAATCTCCCTTTAACCACGGCGATCACAACCACCACCACCACCTCAACCCCTACCACTGCTGTCGCGACTCCGGTGAGCGCCACGGTTGCTGGATGCCGGACATTGACAGGCGGGCAGCGGCAAATTTTTCTGCAACACGACATCCAGGAGCAGAATAATTGGAGACTACAGTCACTGCGTATGGTCGCACAATACGTGGACCCGCCGGCTACTACAGGAGGACAACCTTTACCTTCTATCTCCAGGACAGCAGCGCAGCCCACCCCAGATCCGACCGGTCTAAGACATCCGACACCACCACCTTCAACAACTCGGACGAGATCAAACGCCAGCATGTCGGACGTAGATGGCGAAGAAAATAGTATCCAAGGAGAAGAACCGGGAATTGACGAGACGGTCGATGCGTATTATCAGCTACTCACCACATTAGCTGAACAAACGGCGCACTTGCGGAACCCACCGCAAAGACCAATACTTGAGTCAACGCGGAGAGAATACCCTAGGAATTCCGTGCCAGCCAGGACGAATAATGCAGACGACCAGATTCCTATTGACGTTCTAGAGCATAGGATATCCTCACCGAGGCCCCAACAATCCGAGCCGGCGTTATCTAGCTCGCGACCGATTGGAGCCCCGAAAGAGGTACCCGCCAAACTCTCGAGACCTCGGATGGACCCCCTAAGGGGCCTGACGGAGTCTGAAATGTCCAGTTTCGTCGCGTCGATGAAATTTATAATTGCGCATTTTCGAAAGAGACCGCCGCTACACGTACAGCTCGACGCAGTATATCGCGGCCTGCTTCCAGAATATCGCGATTATATGGAAGCTAAGACCA
Organism: Sycophila sp. Sp_5; assembly: GCA_018906775.1. Lineage (NCBI taxonomy): Eukaryota > Metazoa > Arthropoda > Insecta > Hymenoptera > Eurytomidae > Sycophila > Sycophila sp. Sp_5. The sequence goes on from JACCID010000370.1 coordinate 78,478, forward strand.
TCGACAGCTACGAGGCGCTGGAACGCTTAGGACGACGCGTGGAGCGAAGGAAGGAGGTCAATCGGCGATACAAACTACCTCCACCGCCAGAAAGGGCTAGATTCCCCGGCGGAGCTTTTTGGGGCAAGACAAAGAGCACTGAGGTCGCGACGGCTTCAGAAGAGGTTCCCAGCAAGACGCGACGTCGGCGCCCCAAAAGAGTAAATCATCCAAGAAGAAGACGCAGAAGAAGGGCGATAAGACAAAGAAGACGAGTGAAGGGAGTGCTGATGAGGAAGTAGCAGCTATACCTCCGTCGACGGCAGCAACCGGGGATGCCGCTCAACCTCCTCGGAAGGCATCTGCACAAGGCGCGAATCCTCGCGCCGGGAAGCAGGGAAGCCCTGCCCCGTCGAAGCCAAACTTCGCGGCACCACCGCAGCAGCCGTGGACACCACCGCAGCAATCGTGGTCACCGCCGCAGCAGCCGTGGACCCTACGGCCGCAGCAATGGGCGTCACCCCAGCCGCAGTAGCAGTGGTCGCCGCCAACAACGCAGCAGACTCCACGGCAGCCTTCGGTCTGTTTTGCATGCGGCAACCCTGGGCACCGCATAGCTCAGTGCCCGACGATGACCTGCTACTATTGCAGAGCAACCGGTCACATGTCGGGCTCATGCCCAAACAAGCAGACCGAGCAGGTGAGCTGCCAAGTGTACGGCACCAAAGGAACTACGTTCCATAAATGTGCCAACTGCGCTCACTTGCGTGCAGCCTGGGGAAACGGGCAACCGGGGGAACAGAATGGTTACTGACTTCCCCCGCTCATATGCAGAAGCAGTGAAGCAACGTAGCGAACCACCCGAACTGACCGAAACACGGACAGGAGCAAAGCTTCGACGCGTGGGCGCAGAAAATTTTTTCGTTGCGACACCCAACTACAGGCAGACTCCACCAGTACAGTCAGTTGGCAATGGACATAAAGGACGTAGTAGTGACGGACGTGACGATGAATATAGTAGCTTTAGACGAGACGTGCAGAGTGAAGAGCGAGACAGATATCCATGTGTGGTTCAGCAACCGTCGCTAGTCCCACGTGGGAAAGGTCCCAGCTCAATCAGATGGGACGATGAAGAGTTGACGATGACGGTCGGTGCAACGAGAAGTAGTCGATATGGCGTAGCAGAGCGAGGCAGGAATCCGTGCGAGGAGCAGCATGCGTCGCTAGCCCCGCGCGGGAAGGGACCCAGCTTTAATAGTCGAAATGATTGGCGAGGCGAAGCAGTGATGTCGGAGGAACAAGCGAGACAAACGTCGAGAAGGGAAGTCAGCAAAATGGCACAACCAGACGTAACGATCGCAAGGATAGACGCGGCGCAGAAAAGTATGGACGAGAAGAGTTTGCCAGAAGAAATAGATTATAGGTTAGAATATAAGTTGAAATTAGACGATACGACAAGTGATGAGAAGTTAGACGCTAGTAGTAAGAATTTAGAAGATAAGTTAGATAATAAAGAAGGATACGACGAGAAGTATGGCGAGAAGAATGCTTTTAATTCCCAGCAAGATAGACATCCGTGTGTAACGATCTCCGATAAGACGTGCAATGCAGGGGGGGGGGGAGACGCAGAGCGAAGCTCTGTGGAGAACCATGTCCGACTATTCGACATGAAGCCGGAGATGCAAGTAGCTGGAATGCACTCGGATAACAGAAATTTCCTGTATTTAACCTTAGCAGGTCAACGGTACAAGGCTCTGTTGGACACGGGCGCAGCTGTCTCGATAGTTGGAGCACGACTGGCGGAGAAATTCAAAGACCGCCTGGAAGCCTGCCACTCCACAATTAGAGGAGTTTTAGGAGGAACCTCGCGACCGCTAGGTACTTTAAAGCTTCAAGTTGAGATCGGCGGATTTACGGGTCCTTTGGAGTGTCGCGCAATGGGCGCATTAGATCACGACGTAATCCTCGGCATTGATTTTTGCAACGCTTGGGACGTGCAAATAAAACACGCGCAAGGATTATGGAGGGTTCGCGAAGGCCCCTGGCACCGGTTTCACCATGGCGAGTCTGACGAAGGCGAAATGGCGGCGGAATGCGCAGGGATTTCGGAAGTAACGACGGACGAGAGACGAAAGATCGACGAGTTAGTCGCGAAGTACGTACCGGACGAGACGGATTACCCAGGAGCTACCAACTTGATAACTCATCACATAGACGTGCAGGGAGCAACGCCGATAAAACAGCCTATGCACCGTATGTCGCCGAAGATGCTTCAAGTCGCGCATGATGAAGTGAAAAAGCTACAAGCCCTGGGTATCATTGAGAAGTCGGCCAGCGAGTGGAGTAGCGCGCCCGTCATCATCTAAAAGTCGGATGGTTCATACCGCTTTTGCATCGATTATCGCGACGTCAACAAAGTTACGAAGAAAGATGCATACCCGATCAGGGGGGTGGATGCCATTTTTGATCAGATGCGCCGCGCCCGCTACATTACAAAGATAGATCTGAAAAATGCGTACTATCAAGTACTACTCGACGGACTGAGCAAGCAGTACACAGCATTTGCGGTGCAAGGATCAGGCCTATGGCAATTCCGCAGAATGCCATTTGATCTCACCAACGCTCCCATGACCTTCCAGCGCCTTATCGACTCGCTGTTCGGTCCTGAGGTAGAGCCTTACGTCTTCGGATATCTCGACGATATCATAATCGTCATCGAGACATACGAGGAGCACCTTAAATGGGTTGACTTTGTTTTGAAGAAGCTGCGAGACACTGGATTGTCAATTAATCGCGACAAATGTGAATTCTGCTGCTCGCAGGTGCGGTATCTTGGTTATCTTCTGGATCACGAAGGGTTAGGTCTTGATCCTGAGAAGGTCGCGCCAGTACTGGAATACCCCGCTCCAACGACCGTTAAACAACTGAGGAGATTTCTGGGTATGCTGGGCTGGTACTCGCGATTCATAGACCAAGATTCCGAGTTAAAAGTGCCGCTTCTCAAACTTCTTAAGAAGGATCAACCCTGGATCTGGGAGGCAGAACAACAAACGGCGTTTGATAATGTTTGAGAAATTGCTTGGATGGAAATTGGATCATGGGAAATTACACTGAGCCGGTACACTTGAATTAATTGAATGAGCGTTTATTTGAGAATACAATGAGAAAGCTCTCTAGCGAGTCCGCTTGTACCTGAGGTAACCTTAAAGTGCCACGTGGCACGAGCTGTGACTGAGCGGGATACTTGACTGAGTGATGCTGGAGAGAAATCCTGATGAGCGGTGTAGCCGTAGTAGATGAGCGTTGATAAGCAGAGTTGAGCAGGAACAGCAAAAAGCGATGAGTATGAATAAAAAGCGATGAACAGGAAAAAGAGCTGGATCGAGCAGTCTTGCGATGTGATCGGTACGGCGTTCGGTCGAGAAGCGAGCGAGAGGAGAGGTTAGTACCGACGCAAGCGATGCGGCAAGCGCTCGTCGGCAGGGCCCAGCGCCCGAGAGGTGCTGCCTCCTGGCGGCCCTCGAAATGAGTTGAGCGGAGCGCGCACGTTTAAATTATAAATCGCGAACATTCCGCCCGCATCACCAACGTCCTTGGTGATTAAAATTCTTGAGCGATGATAACCTTGATGAGAGCTGCCGGTGGGCTAAAAGCCAAGCGTGGTGAGAAGACGAGGAACAGCTGGGTCGTAAATCCATCTGTGATGAGGCAGAACTGATGAGGAGGACTGTCTGGGTTGTAAGGCCAGACAGCTGCTGAGTTCAAACTGTTGTGCAAACTGGGTCGTAAAGCCAATTTGCGATGAGTAAAAACTGATGAGAAAGACTGTCTGGGTTGTAAGGCCAGACAGCTGCTGAGCTGAAGCTAGGTTGCAAACTGGGTCGTAAAGCCAGCTTGCGATGAGTGAAACTGCTGAGGAGGACTGTCTGGGTTGTAAGGCCAGACAGCTGGTGAGTTGAAACTGCTTTGCAAACTGGGTCGTAAAGCCAATTTGCGATGAGAGAAACTGATGAGAAAGACTGTCTGGGTTGTAAGGCCAGACAGCTGCTGAGCTGAAGCTAGGTTGCAAACTGGGTCGTAAAGCCAGCTTGCGATGAGTGAAACTGCTGAAGAGGACTGTCTGGGTTGTAAGGCCAGACAGCTGGTGAGTTGAAACTGCTTTGCAAACTGGGTCGTAAATCCATCTGTGATGAGGCAGAACTGATGAGGAGGACTGTCTGGGTTGTAAGGCCAGACAGCTGCTGAGTTCAAACTGTTGTGCAAACTGGGTCGTAAAGCCAATTTGCGATGAGTAAAAACTGATGAGAAAGACTGTCTGGGTTGTAAGGCCAGACAGCTGCTGAGTTGAAACTGCGTTGCAAACTGGGTCGTAAAGCCAGTTTGCGATGAGTGAAGATGAGTCCTTGTTGTTTGAGAAGAACTGGCAAAGGCACCAACTTATTAATTGGTAGAGTGATAGTCGAGGTGGCAGTCTTTAGTGTTACCACCCGCATGAGCCCATCTTTCCCAGGGATGATTTGTGTGACGCGCACGAGAGGCCAGCGTGATGGAGGAGACCTTTCGTCCATGAGCAGCGCCTGAGTTCCAACTTGAATTACATGTGATGGGTGATGCCACTTGGAGATTGCCTGTTGCCTTTGTAGATAATGAGCAGACCACTGTTTCCAAAAGGTCTGTAATCTCTGTTGAATGAGCTGCCATAGTGAGAACCGCAATGAGTTTAAATCTATGAGCGATGGTTCAGGAACACTGTTTAGAGCTGATCCAATGAGAAAATCAGTGGAAGTAGTCCCATAAGCTGCTGAGCTCTTACAGCACGTTATTGGGCACATGAGACACAACGTAAGATAAACGCCTTTTACTGGCTCTCTCCCTCCAAGTATCCAACAGTTCTGTCGAAGTCTTGCGAGCGTCAGTTGAGTTCCTCCATGTAGCGTTGAGCGATGAGCTGCGTCAATGAGTAGAGTCGTGAGATGAGAAGGACGAGGCAAAATCGCAGGGTGCTTTTCATCAAAGCCGAGAGCTGACTTTTCGAGCCGTCCACTAACTCGGAGAATTCCTTCTGGGTCGATGAATGCAGTCAGACGTGTGAGAGCGTGTCCAGTTGGCAGAGGAGAGCCTTTTGTGAGAAGCTTCAGTTCTAGAGCAAAGTAAGCTGTCTGAGTTGCCTTGATCCAGAAGAGCAGTGCATCGTTTAGAGATTGAGCGGTGTACAATGACGAGGGTTTGGCCTGGCTTTTGAGCACGTTCTTGATTCTAAAAAGCAGTGAGATAACTTTTAATAATCTGTTGAGGATTGAGTACCTGAGTATCAAGTCCCAATGATAGGTGTTGTGATGAGCCATGGAGAGAAGTGCGACGCCAGATCTTGTTCCTGCGTCAATGTTGACCTGAGCAGTACACGGTTGAGTTGGCCAAGTTACTGGATCAGGCTGCAACCAAATTGGACCAGTCCACCAAAGTGGGTGAGATTTGAGTTGAGATGTGGTGATGCCTCTTGAGCTGCAATCTGCTGGATTTTCCGTGCCAGAAACATGTCTCCAAGTGATGTTAAATGCGCATAATTTCTGAATTTGGGTAACTTTGTTTCTGACATAGTTCTTCCAACGGCTTGCAAGTGAGTTGATCCACGTGAGTGTTACTTGAGAGTCCGTCCACAGATGAGTATGGTCGATTTTGACCTGAAGAGACTCCTTTGTCTTCTTGATGAGCTTGGCGAGTAACAGCGCTGTTGTGAGTTCTAACCGAGGGATGGTTAGCTGTTTGAGTGGAGCTACCTTGGTTTTCGAGCAAATCAATGACGTCATTGAGCCTGAGGACGGTGAGTTGACTGCAAGATAAATCACTGCTGCCATTGCGTCTTGAGAAGCATCAGCGAAGCCGTGTAATTCGATGGTGGAGAAGCTCCAAGTGCTAAACCACCGAGGAATTGAGATACTGGCCAGTAGTGTGAGTTCTCCTCTGATGCTGAGCCATTTTGAGCAAACCTTGGCAGGAAGTGGATCGTCCCAGCCAAGCTTGAGAAGCCAAAGCTCCTGAAGCAGGATCTTGGCGTTTATGATCACTGGAGCTACTAGACCCAGTGGATCAAAGATCTGAGCGACTTCTGAGAGAATTGATCTTTTGGTGAGCTGTCCTGACTGAGCGTTGAACTTAGAAGTGAAGGTGAAGCAGTCTTCTTGAGGGAGCCATTTCATTCCGAGAAGAGAGGTTGCGCAGTCGTCTAAGGTGAGCGCTGAGCTTACAGATGAGGCAGTAGAGAGCAACTCTGGATGATTACTGTGCCATTTGGAGAGTGGAAAACCGCCCGCATGGCAAAGCTGAGTCACCTGATGAGCAATCTCCTCAAGTTGTTGAGTGGTATCAGCTCCTCCAAATATGTCATCAACATATCTTCCTTTCTGCAAGGACGGAATGGCGAGTGGATATTTATGTCCTTCATCGTCCACTAGTTGAAGGAGTGCTCTGGTAGCGAGGAATGGAGCTGCCTTGGTGCCATATGTGACAGTAGTGAGCTGGAAGGCCACTTCCTTATGAGTGTCATCGAACCAAAGGATTCTCTGCAGATCCCAGTCATCAGGATGCACCTTTACTTGGCGATACATCTTGACGATATCCGTAGCGAAGAGATGGCGGAAGTGGCGTATCCACGTGAGTACATCCACGATGTTGAGCAGGAGATTTGCACCTGTGTTCATGAGATCGTTCAGTGACTTGCCAGATGAAGTTGTGCTTGAACCGTTGAATACAACACGAAGTTTGGTGGAGGCGCTGTCTGGTTTGAGGACACCATGATGCGGCAAATAATACGGAGAGAAATTGACTGAGTGGCCTGAAGCTGAATCTACCTGTTTCATGTGTCCCATTTCGAGGTATTCCTCCATGAACTTCGTGTAGAGCTGTCCAAATTGAGCATTTTGAGCAATTCGTTTGTTCATTCTGGCCGGGCACTTAGATGCGGTGGCACGTGAGCTGCCGAGTTTCAATGGTGAGTCCTTGAGAGGGATGCGCACAATGTATCTTCCGGTTGCATCTCTGGAGTGCGTTGAGCGGAAGTAAACTTCACATTCTTCCTCCTCGGGACTTAGAAGGGATTCAGCATCTCGAGGAAGCTCTTCTTGCACCCAGAATTGTTTGAGCAATTCGTGAAGATCATCCTGATGAATAGAACCATAATGAGCTGTGGCTGAGCTGACAGATGATGCGTTAGCTGGACCCAGTATGAGCCAGCCAAAAATTGATGACTGAGCGATTGGAGCTCCTGGATGAGCTTTAATGATTCCAGGGTTGATGATAGGTCCGTAGTAGTCTGCTCCAATAATAAGCTCCACTGGGCGAGGCAGAAAATATTGCTCATCAGCAAGTTGCAAGTTATGCAGGTGCGGCCAATTGAGAACGGTAAACTTGCTGGATGGCACTATTGAGGAGACCGCTCGAAGAATATGAGCCTCAATAGTCACTGCCTCGGGTGTGTGTCTTGAGTAAAGCGTGAGTCTTACAGATCCAAGTGTGTGAGTTGACCTTGCACCTCCAATGCCGTTGATGACAATCGACGACGCCTGGCGTGGCAGGTTGAGCTGTTGAACGAGATGTTCACAAATAAAGGACAACTCGGATCCTGAGTCGATGAGCATACGAATCGTATGAGTATGTACTTGAGTCTTGACATGAGCTAAAGCCGTGCCTAAGAGAGTTGACATAGTTGGGGCGACGTGAGCTGACTCTTGATCGACGCTGAGCGATGAGCAGATTGGTGAGCGAGGTAAACCTGTAGAGCTGACAGATGAGTAGACGACTGCACCAACTCCTCCATTAGAGTTGGATGAGGTTGACGGGCTGAGCGTTGAATCATCCTGAGCTGGCTGCTTGGGTTGGGCTGTCTTAGAGGTGTGTAGCATGGTGTGGTGCTGGGTGAGTTGACGTAAACTGCCTCTCTTCGTCCAAGCTGAGACCAATCTCTGGTTGAATTGGTGAAGCGGAGCGTGAACTGTTGGCTGAGTTGGTCGCTGACTTAACCTCCTTGATGTCTGAGATCTTGCGTGTATCCTTAGCGTGGTCGGCCATTTTGAATGAGATGAATTGGCAAATTCAGCGATAAGCAACCAGCGACGAGCGAGGCAGCGAAGAGCGAAGCAGCGACGAGTAGCAGCGATGAGTAATGCAGCAAGAAGCGGGAGCAATGAGCAAAGCAGCGACGAGCGGGCGCAATGATCTGAGTTAATCACTTCAATTAAATTCGGTTCGCACACATGTGCTTAGTGTAAATTTCCGATCCGGCTCAAAGGACCAAATGTTTGAGAAATTGCTTGGATGGAAATTGGATCATGGGAAATTACACTGAGCCGGTACACTTGAATTAATTGAATGAGCATTTATTTGAGAATACAATGAGAAAGCTCTCTAGCGAGTCCGCTTGTACCTGAGGTAACCTTAAAGTGCCACGTGGCACGAGCTGTGACTGAGCGGGATACTTGACTGAGTGATGCTGGAGAGAAATCCTGATGAGCGGTGTAGCCGTAGTAGATGAGCGTTGATAAGCAGGGTTGAGCAGGAACAGCAAAAAGCGATGAGTATGAATAAAAAGCGATGAACAGGAAAAAGAGCTGGATCGAGCAGTCTTGCGATGTGATCGGTACGGCGTTCGGTCGAGAAGCGAGCGAGAGGAGAGGTTAGTACCGACGCAAGCGATGCGGCAAGCGCTCGTCGGCAGGGCCCAGCGCCCGAGAGGTGCTGCCTCCTGGCGGCCCTCGAAATGAGTTGAGCGGAGCGCGCACGTTTAGATTATAAATCGCGAACAGATAAGCTTAAGAGGGCTTTGACAATCGCGCCGGTTCTCGCCAGACCAGACTTTAGCCAACCATTTGTTGTCCAGTGTGATGCGAGCAACTTCGCGATTAGGGCGGTCCTAACCCAGGAAAAAGAAGATGGCGAACACCCCATTGTGTATGTCAGTCGCGTCTTGACGCCCGCAGAGAGGAACTACACTACTACCGAAAAGGAGTGTTTAGCCCTCCTGTGGGCGATCGAGAAATTGAGACCCTACTTAGAGGGGTATCACTTTACCGCGATAACTGACCACAGTGCCCTGCAATGGCTGCGCAATTCGAGGGATCCCACAGACAGACTGGCCTGTTGGGCCCTCAAAATGCAGCAATGGGACTTCGACATTATTTACCGAAACTACGGCCGTCACCCAACCCCCGTACGAAGTTTGAGGCAACGGGCAGAGGGACATCCCCTACTCGCGCAAACTGACCCCCACAAGTGGGTCGAACGCATGAAGAGGTTAGATGCCCTTAGAGACTTAGTCGCCAAGTTTATAGACGATGCAAAAGAAGTTCAGGCGAGACTATAACCGCGGTCGGCGACACTTTACGTTTAACGTAGGGAACTCGGTAATGAGATGCGAGCATCATTTGTCTAGTGCGGCTCAGCGGTTTTCCGCAAAGCTCGCGCCGAAGTACGGTGGTCCGTTCCGCGTAACCCGGGTTTTGTCCCCGACCGTGTACGAAGTCGAGACGGAAGGAAACAGGCAAAGCGCCAAGGTACATGTGTCTGAGCTTAAACGATACCTGCCTCCACGCAATACTCCCGTTATTCCCCCTTAACCTTCCTGACTTTCTGTTTCAGTTGTCGCGACGAATCAGCGAAGAGAAGAGATGTTGGCCCCGACAGCAGGCCATGACCTCGGGCTCCCTAAGGCTGCCCCCGAGGCAAGCGGCTCGGGGGAGTCTAACCGCACCGCGGCGGGACCCGAGATCACGGGAACGGCTCGACCGGACCCAATGGTCGTGGAGGAAACTCCGGTCTGCCCCGAGGCTGCCCCCGTAGCGAGAGGCTCGGGGGAACCTAGCCGCTTCGCGGAGGGCAATTGCGTCATTTTGTAATTTTAATTTACTTTGTTGTAATCCATTCGGAGTTAACGAGTTTAAAAATTCTGTTGGAATTACATTTACTAAATGCTCATTATTATCGTTTTCTACTATGTCAATGATTAAATATTCCGCAGACTGTATCGATATACGATTGAATCGGTATACGTTTTTGAAGCCAAAATTACACTTTCATAAAATGTCGATTTTTCATATCGATAAGTATCCAAAAAATTTCATCTATAATATTTTCGTTTAATATAATTGTTTTTGGGATTTTTGTTACTTTATTTTATCGATCATAGTTTGGTAAAAAATTGCCATTGCCTACATTTAAAAGCCAAAATTTAAATTCGATATCATTTTCCGAAATTTTTTTATTTTGCTTTAATGACATTGTTACGGATTATTTATACGCGCGTTCGTATATAATCCTTATTTATATTCGCGAGGGTTCGTTGGTGTCGCTCCGAACGTACCGAAGTACGCGAGATGATTGAGGATGGGACTAAGGCCTTTAAATAAATACTTAGGAATATGTGGATACGTTGCTCGTTTATTGACTTGTAGTCGACTCGAGAGAGAGATAGCTTTCGTGGTCATCGGGCAGCGTGACGCCGTGGAATCGTTGCGAGCGCGACGTACGGACCGTCGCGATTATCGAGATGTCAGAGCCCCGAGTATTGGTTCGCGCCTCCTTAAATACCCTCTATCTGAGGTAGGGGAAGTGAGCTATCCGAAAGTGCATTGCACTCAATCGCGCATCGTCAGGATTTATGAAACCCACGAATTCCTCTTTGTTTGCACTCCGGCTCCGAAAGTGCATTGCACTCGATCGCGCATCGTCAGGATCCGTAACACGTACGAAGCCGCGGGGATCTCGTCCTCGAGATCCTGTCATCCGTAACACGTCCGAAAAAAAAATTTTAATTTCCTACTCGCCTATCGTGTGTGTGTGTGTCAGTGTGTTAACGATTTTGGATCTATGCTTTGCTTTCTCTCTCTCTATGATTACATTTCTTATGATCTTATGGTACATTCGATATTATACATTATCCTTTTCGCTAGATTGCTTAGGTTGGCCGTCGAGCGGTAGGCAGCGTGTGAGTGTTTGTGACAACTGCAATTACAGCTATGTGGATGCAAGGCTTATTTCATTATTCATTATTTCTACTATTACTCATTTATTTGTCTTCCTTTTCCTTCATGGTTTTACAGTGATCGTGGAGGTAACAACCTCCTTTTGCAGGGCTTCCACTTCGCTTTTTATACTTAACTTACTGGTCTTTCCACCGTATGCCTCTTATCTCTAGGCACACAGTTCACGGAAAGCGTGACACGGTCCTTTCTGTCACTTCGCGTATCCATTTTTCAATTTAATTCAACCTTCCGGACTTTCCACCGTATGCCTCTTATCTCTAGGCCCACAGTTCACGGAAAGCATGACACGGTCTTTTCGGTCATCTTCGCGTATCTCGGTTTTTTTTCATTTATTCTCAATTTTTTTTTTGACTTACTGGACATTCCAACTGTCCTCTTACAGCATCAGGAAAGCATGGCACGTTACTATGGCCATCTTTAAACATCCAGACTTACCCTAGAATCATCGTTCACTAATGAACCCGCCGAAGGAGAAGGAAGTGTCTATCTTACCAACTCAATTTTAATTCTTTTTTTTTTTATTTTATACATCCCCAAGCTGCACTATTGCTGTCATCAAAACAATCTTTTTTTTGTGATAAGGACAATAAAATATAAACGTACATACATTAAGAAATTCGACCCGGTGTTACATAGTCCGAAGCATAGTATTACATAAAATTTTCATAATAACTTATACAATTTAACAGTAATAATTCTTCCAGATGCATTTCCCTGGCTTAAAATTAAAAAACGACTTAAAATTAATTAACTAAAATAAAATTAAGGAGAAATAAATTAATAAAACTGACTTAAAACTAGTTAAATTTCCCTAAAAATGAATTAAAATTAATTAACCTCCCAAAAATGATTTAAAATTAATTAGATTAACTTAAAATTAATTAAATTATCCAAAAATGAATTAAAATTAATGTAACTTAAGGAATTTAAATTCCCAGCAGGTGTCCTTTACGGTGTGGTTGATCTTGGTGATTGATATAGGGCAAGAGCGTTTCCCATGTGCAATCCTGGTGATGATTTAGTGTTATTAAATTATCTCATAATATTGAGATCACTTAGTTCTCCATCTGTGATTGATACCCGCGGTGATTGCACCTTTGGTCCTGAAATCTGACTTAATTCTGGAACAGAAATTATGTGGTTAGTTCGCGACCCCCCTCCCCTCTTAAACGGAATCTTCCAGATAATCAATCCAATGACCACCAACACAACCAGTGTGCTCCCCGAGTATGTTAATGAACTACAGACCGTCGAGAATCGAGTATTAGCCCTTCTTATCTCCGATAGTGATCGAGCCTTTGCAATTATTTCCTTGAACTCGGCCCCTGAATTGAGCAAGTTCTTTCCCGACTTCTTAGCGTCTGACAATATTTCTGCATTAATAATTGTAGCAATAACTTCTCGATCAATACTATCCTCAATAAGGGCAGGTACATTTAACTCAGAATCTCCAAAACTCTGTAATGTCGCATTATACGTTAATTCGGAAGTGGCTGTTAATCTTACTGCAGGGGTTCTGGCGGTGCAGCCATTTTGTAGTCTTAGTATCCCTTTACCCCTAATGTTTATGACATGTTCTGACTCATGTCTACATTTTATCGCCAGTTTTTCTTGCGAGATTATTGAAAATAACCATGTATTTGTTGCTTCTAGTCTGGACCAATATGATTCCTGTAACTTCGTGACGTCTTTTATCGCTCCAAAAATAGTTAATTCAATTTCACACGGTAGCTTACTCTCGACCTCATGCAATGGTTCATTATTTTTACATATCATAGTGGTATTTAGATGTATACATTTGTCTGTTTTCATTTACTCCTGAGTCAGCATGAGAAAGGTATCTTATCTCTACTTATTGCGAATATTCTGATTTTGGCCATATATATGCGAAAATTGTTGTATTGTTAAGTGTTTCTTGTTTTGTCGGTAAGGAATTTGCCTTAAATAATTGATATGTAGAAAGGTCTAGAAGGGGTATTGTTATGTGATACACTAAGTCTGTTCCTGTATATATTATTGATACTTTGGATATTTTTACTATTTCGGCGATAGAGGTGTCAATGTTAAAGGAAGGAAAGTCAACATCCTGAAGATGTTTTCTGGTTAATTCGGATGATTTTTGTATTTGGTCGGGTGCAAAAATCGTGGATGTATAATTCCTTGTGTGGCAAATAGTATTGCATCGGTCAATGTTTCTGTATCTATTTCAAATTGCGCTACTGTCTGTGCAAAAAAGTCGATTGCGATAGATAATTTAGTGTCACTGTTATATTGATTTTGTAATTCTGTTAATCGTATAATTGTCTCGTTTAATGATGTTGCGCTGTCGCGTAATATGTCGAATTGACCCTGTACGACCTCCATTTGCTGAGCCTGCAGGCTGGCTAATTTTCGCGTATCGTTTGCAGAAGTTTCAATAATGTCCTGGAGTTGGTTTGCTGAGTCCTCGTCTAATGTTTCAAAAAGATTTGAT